>APFE030712493.1:376736-447771 GCA_000404065.3 Pinus taeda
AGTAGTTAATATGGAGATGACAAGAAAGCACTAAGTTTCAGAGATCTTAGGCTTTAAAGGGGAGATAGTACCTTATAGAGAAAGTATGGATCTTCCTTGAGTGAAGCAAATCTTCACCCAGGCTAATGACATGGAAAATGATGAAACTAAGGGATATCAAGCAGATCTTGACCTCTTTTTGGGGAAATTAGTTAATGATTTGGGGGAGATGGAGAAAGGGAAGTTAGTTATGCCTGGTTTGAGCTCCTTCATATGAAAAATGCTTGATGACTGTGACCTGAGTAGAGATGATACTTTAAAACATGGCAATGAACAGACATCAAGATTCTGCAACCTCAAAACTACTTACCTAGCCTACTTACCTAACATTTTTTCTTCTTTTGGTTTGGGTGCACTTAGACTTGCAGACCTAGCATTTCAATTTTTTCTTTTTATGCCTTCCTATCTACAAACTACCCTTATTTCTTCCAAGGGCCCAGATTAAGCAGTTGGGCTCCTTTGATTCTCTACCTATCTAAGAATCTGCCAAGATTAAGCTGTTTGGACAGAATTTCATTCTCTATATTCTAAAACAGGAAATTAAAACCTAGGGAGACCAAGATTAAGCTGTTTGGACCTCCCTTTAGCTGAAATTTCTACGAAACTGGAATGACTTTTCAAAATTGGAAAGCAGTTAGATGAACTCTGAGTAGCCTTCTTTGCTTGGTGACTGTTTAGCAAATATGGAGCATTGCAGCATGAAAAGTATGACATATTTGGCCTGTAAAATGTCAATCATGAAATATGAGTAACCTGCTGCAGCAAGAGGCTAACAGGTTCTTTAAATGAACTGCAAGGGCATGGGTGGAGAAGATAGACACCTATTTCCACCTTAATAAAATGTTGGGAGTAGAGGTGATTAAGTTGGATGCTTTTTATTTGGAGGGGGGTGCACATGACCGCTGGTTTCAAGGATTGGATACGTTGGGGCATGCCAATGTAAAATCTTACAAGGAGTTTACCAGGAGGGTGTTGAATCATTTTTATCGGAGAGACCTTGAGTCACACTTCAAGGAGTTGACACATCTCAAGCAGATAGGAAGCAATGAGAAGTACATAGCAATTTTTTGAGAGTGTTTGTGATGGTTCCAGACCTATCAGATTCTAGGAGGGTCTTCCTTTCTATTGAGGGATTGGTAGAGCCTTCGTGTGGGATTGTTAGGTCGAATAGACCCACCTCCTTATAGGATGCAATGAGAAAAGTGAGAGACTTACGAGGTGAAATCCCCAAGTCTTAGGCACTCTTACCCATGAAGAATATTTTCCCTCATAGAGGTAGAGACATAAAACCCCAGCCATATAGGGATATAACAAAGTGTGGGAAGTTATATGATGAGACTCAGAGGGAACTTAGGAGGAGGCAGTTATGTTTTACCTATCAGGAGACACGGGCACCAACGCATAGATGCACCAAGGGTAAGGCACATTACATAGAGGTTTTCTTGGATAGTGAGTCGGAGGATGATATTAGGCTAAAGGATGATGGAGGTAATAGTGGGCATCATGCTACTAGAGGAGGAGGCTCACCTCCACCACCTATATGAGCTCCTTTTTTTCCTACAGGGGGATTCATTGCTTCACTTCATGGAGTGCCAAAGTATTTGACAATGAGGATAAGGGGCATGGTGCAAGGGCAACGTGTGTCAATGTTGGTGGATTGTGGGGATACCCACAAATTTTTTGATGTGCTTATGGTGGCGAGGAGAGGGATACATACTAATATTTTCGAAGGATTTTCAGTCCTATTACCCGAGAACAGGACTATGCAATCCACCCGAAATGTCCCCAATATGACGGTGACTACGGGGAACTATTTGATGACAGAACACTTATTTCTTATTGATTTACTACATACCAATGTGGTTATGGGTGTCTAGTGGCTCTACTCTTTGGGGCATGTGAACATAGATTGGAAGAATTTGGAGATGGAGTTCACAAGGCCACATGAGACATTACTGTTATTGAGGGGCATGCACTCGTACCCACCCTAGATAGTGTCAATGTGCAGGATGGAGGTAGACTTGCAACATGGAGATATAGAGTGGGACATGGAGCTTTAAGATATCAGAGGTAGGGGTTCAGACACATCCATCCCATCTTGATATTTAGGTGATTCTAGATAGATACCCAGCATTTTTTGGAGACATTCCCCCAAGTCGCCCACGAGGTTGTGGGTTTGAACACATGTTTGAGCTTGAGGAGGGCGTACATGCAGTTATCACCACAACATACAAACATCCCAAGTCCTGTCGAGATGAGATTGAGCAAGATATACAGGAGATGTTGAGGTTGGGGCACATCAGGCCCATTTCTAGTTCTTTTTCTTCTTTAGTGGTGTTGGTGAAGAATAAGGACGGGACTCTCCATATGTGTATTGATTACAGAACTCTAAAAAATATGACCTTGAAGAATTGATACCTGATTTCACGCATAGATGAGTTGATGGATGAGATCAGCGAGGTCAAATTATTCACATTGCCCTGTGTTAGGGGTACCATCAGATTGAGGTGAGGGAGAAGGATATCCCCAAGACAACCTTTAGGTGTCACTATGGACACTTCGATTTTTTTATGATGTCCTTTCGACTAACCAATGCACCATCTACCCTCTAGTATTGCATGACCCATGTGATATACAAGCAGCTATGCAAATATGTATTATTTTTCTTTGACGATATCTTGATCTATAGCAGGATGTGGGAGGAGAACCTACAACATGTGGAGGATGTACTACACATACTAGAGGAGAAGAAGTTGTATGCCAAAATGTCCAAATGTGAGTTTGGACTAATAGAGATGTTGTAACTTTGCCATATCATTGGGGAGAATGGGGTGTGAGTGCATCAGGAGAAGATTTGGGCCATTTTGGATTGTTCTACACCAGGAATGTGATAGAGTTGAGGGGATTCTTGGGCATGTGCACTTATTATAGGAGATTTTTGAGGGGATTCTCATAGCTAGTAGCACCCCTTACCGAGTTGATGGAGAAGGGGGCATTCGAGTGGTATGAGGGGCTGCAAGATGCTTTTGAGTGCCTCAAGGGGGTCATGAGCAGTTGTATGGTGTTGCCTTTACCGTATTTATCACAACCCCTTTTCTTGGAGTGTGACACCTCTGAAGAGGGAGTTGGGGTAGTTTTGATGCAGAGTGGGAACCCCATCGCATTTGAGATCAAGAAGCTATAGAATCATGAGATATTATACTCTATATACGTTAAGGAGATGTTGGCCATCATGCATGCATTGGCCAAGTTTTGGCAGTATCTAGTGGGCAACAAGTTTAAGGTGAAAAATGACCCCAACAACCTTTGTTTCTTCTTGGAGAAAAAGGGGTTGAATGAGAGGCAACAGAAGTGGGTCACTAATATCCAGACATATGATTTTGACATAGATTATGTCAAAGGAAAGAAGAATGTAGTGGTAGATGCATTATCCAAGAGGCACACAACACTCTCACTCATAAGTATCGCTTCAAACTGGAAAGAGAAGTTATTGGTTGAGTACTCCAAGGACCGACACACATGTGAGGTCCTGGATGGTGTGGCAGATGATGACAAGTATAGGGTAATGAACAAGGTGATATACTACAAGGATCAAATTTACTTAGTACCTAACTCCCAATTGTGGGAGAAGATTATGCAGATTGCACATGGTCACCCACCAACAAGACATCAAGGGTTCACCAAGATGTACACGGCCATCAAAGAGCGCTTCACCTAGAAAGGCCTCAAGGAGGATGTATTGAGGCACATTTGAGAGTGTGATACTTGCTAGAGGAACAAGGGAGATCTAAAACACCTGGTTGGTTTACTACAACCCGTCCCTAATCCTAAGAGGAAATGGGAGAGTGTCTCTATGGATTTTATCATAGGGTTGCAGGGAGTGCAAGGGTGATATTGCATTTATGTAGTGGTTTATAGGCTAACCAAGTATGCCCATTTATTCACCATACCCTTTTGATATTCAACCTCACAGGTGATTGATTTTTTTCAGGGACGTATTTCAACTACATGGTCTTCCCAAGAAACATAATTTGTGTCAAGGATAACAAGTTTATGGGAGGATTTGGGCAAGAGTTGTTCCTCGTTGTGGGGACTGAGCTCACACCTAGTACCAGCTACCATCCATAAACATGAATAAATGGTTGGAGGGATACCTCGACAATTATGTTACTGGGCAACAGTGTGCATGGGTGAAGTGGCTTCATCTAGGAGAGTATTGTTACAACACCACCTGCCACATGTCTATAGGTATGTCTCCATTTTGTGTCTTGTACAGTTATGATGCTTTGACTTTTGCTGACATGATTTTTGGAGATATCAAGGCCCCAAGGGAAAAATATTGGATTCAAGTGATCCAAGGCATCCTTAGAGCTCTCAAGGACAATTTTCAATCAACCCAAAACTAGCAAAACCTGTATGCAGACAGGGTCAAAATATAGAGACACTTTGAGGTTGGGGAGTTGTCTTTCTAAGACTCCAACCCTACATGCAGTCCACCATTAAGAAAAATGGAGCAGATAAATTGAAGTTGCATTTTTATGGGCCCTAAAAAATTATTAGACGAATTGGGGAGGTAGCATGTGAGTTGGAGCTCTCACCAGGGAGCAATGTGCATAATGTATTCCATGTGGATTTCCTGAAAAATGCATTGGGATAGCAGGTTATAGTATCCACCAAGTTACCGCCATTAGATGATGAGGGCCATTTTATTTTGGAGTCGGACAGCATCTTGGAGGTGCGGGAAAGGAAAATAAGCAGCAGGGTCATCAAGGAGTATCTTGTTCAGTGGAAGGGGTTACCGGAGGAGGATGCTACATGGGAGGGAGAACACATATTATAGCACCCAATGCTACAATTGCTTGAGGACAAGAAACATTTGGGAGGGGAGGATTTAATGTTCCCACCAATGAAATTTTATCAAGGAAACCACACAAATTTTCAATTTTGGGGAGTAGGAAAATTTTTGGGCAAACATTACAAGATGGGAGAAAATTTAGAAGTTACTAGAGTGTGGGGACCACCTCTAGAGAGAGAAGTTAAAACTCATTTGGATGTTAGTCGACTTGCAGGAAGAAATAAGGCAAAGAGGGTCAATTTGATGGGGCCCATAAGGGAAAAAGGAGGTAGCCAAGATAAATAGGAGAGAGATACCTCATTTTGGGGTTTTTTGTTAATCTGTAAATTATTCTCTTGTTCTCTTGAGTTGTTGAGCCAAGTATACAATCTGGCTTTCAACAAAAGAGGTTTCCAAACGGGAATATCACCTCCCTCTTTATTGGAATTTGAGTGCCACTCTAGGGGAGCTTCTTACTCAATTTCAAGCATTGTTCCAGAGGTAATTATGGGGAGTTCCTTCCCATTTCTGAGCAGTCTGGGCACAAGAAGAAAAAATTGCATCGCTTAGGGTAGTATTTATGGGGCAGGTCTAGTTATGGGCTTTTATAAGTCCATTCTATAGGGATATTAGTAGATATTTTTAGAGGTTTTCAGGGCAGAGCTTGAGGGTATCACACAAACCACAATTTACCTTTCCAACTAGCGCATAGAGGCTGCCTGGCAGGGCCTGCATACGCAGTGAGGGAAGCTGACTCGAATTGGTGAAGGGCCAGGGAATTTTTTGATGATACTGAAAGGAGTCATCAAGGGAAATTTAGGGAGAATTTTTTCTTATGGTTTTACACCCAATTCAAGCATAATTTCTAGGAAGTGTGCATTGACTGGCTGAGGATGAATTCGCTCTAGAAGAGGGGTCCTGAGGGTGGTTGGAAGTAGCTAAAATCCTTTTTGGGTTTTTGTGGGTCTATTAAAGGGATCCCATGGCCAAATTTGCAAAAAAACATAGAACACTCTAGAGGGGTCAAACACCTACTCCATTCTAGCCAGAAGTAGCAGAATTATTGGGCCAACATAAGGGTTTTGGACAAAACACTTTTTAGTACTTGGGAAATGCTTTTCTCACCTAGGACTTGTCTAGCTTACTGTAAAAATCCTTGGGTGCACCCATTCCAACTCATTGTAACCCCCATTTCATCAAATTAATGATATGACTCAACATTTCTTAGTGTGAATTTCTGGTGTGCTAATATTTTTGCTTATGTTTTAATTTTTGGTTGCATGTCTGATATTTTATGGTCGTTGTCACTTGATATCTCCATTAGGAATATTACAATTTAAGCAATTCAAAGGAAAAACTCACATACAATGGCTTGGACCCTATGAGATCGAGATTGTGTACGACAATGGGGCTATCAAGCTTCATACAATCAATAAGGAAAGGACTACATTGATGGTGAATGGAAATTGGCTTTGATTGTATCACATACCCCTATCAAATTGAGTCTTCTCGAGAAATATTAGTGAAGGATAGCGCAACAATGATATGGATATTGTCCATAAGGGAGAAATCCCTATCGAATGATTCATTCCTACATTTGTTTACAAAAAAATATATAATAAAGCGCACTTGTGAAATCCCCTAAAAAATGCACACTTGGGTGCATGACATTCAAAAATAAGCTCATCTAGCACATGAAATGTTAAAAGAAAAGAAATAAACCTAAAAATGATATAAAATAAATAATTCATGAGTCGAAGGGAACTTCACAATTTTGTGATGGTCATGTAAGGACACTCCTGCTCATGTGTTTTTTTTTTTTTTTTTTTTTTTTTTTGAGCTACTAATAAAATCTTGGTTGATCAAGAAGTAGAAGTGTACGACCTTGTTGTTGCAACATCATTTTTCCAACACCATCCATAGGATATAACCAACACAATTTCCACAAGAAGGTTGTTGCAACATGACTGCTACAATACCCCTTGGACGAGTGGACCCTGCGCCCATGCTACAAAATATTCCAAGCCAACACAATGATTATGATGCAACACATCACTTCCAATCTTCTCGTTAGGCCAGATGTCACAACACTAGCTCGAGTAGTTGTTGCAACATGCTCGAGTAGTTGTTGCAACATGGGCTGGAGTATTTACTACAACACAAGTACGATCAGTTGCTACAACATAGGTATGTAAAATGCTACAACACCAAGTGTTGCTACATGCACGCTAAAAAACCCTTGAAAATATGGAATATGATTATTTTTCAGGTAAGCTGACATCATAAGAGGTACGAGACATGGAAACTTGTTGTTTCCAACTTGTAAAAGGATGAAAACCCACAGTAAGTAGTGAAAGGTACATCTTTCCTTTTGCATAATTAATGGCATTAATGTACATGACATTCACTTACCTCGACAATACTGCATGCATTACATTCCATAATACTCCACTACCATCATTAGTATATGACGTGATCTGCAACATCAACCCATGATTGGCCTATCCTACCTAGAAACTGTCACCCCCAAGGGACTATTCATTCAAACTTGTTGCTAACAAATTGTTTGAGTGTTGAGAAGAAGAAATAGGAGGTTCATTGAATTGCAGAGAGCGCACAAAGAACCTTACGTTATAGGGTTAAGTGTTTGTAAGGGTATAATGATGTCATCACATTGGAATTTGCACTAAATTTATAGCATGACAATTATGTGATAAGAGGGATAGTGTTCAAGGTTGATGAAGACACCATAGCCATAGTTTTCATGCTACCACAATATTTTGTAGATTGATGGTGTTTTAGAAGGAAGTCAAAGCTTGAGCTAATAGGATAGTTTCTTGAACTAGGAGAGGGTTTAAAAAGGAAAGGAAGTGGCTTCAACAAGTAGCCCCTATCATCACCCTAGGGAGGTGTGGCTCTCATTATATGAAGATACTTCAAATGTGAAGGGTGCCACAAGGTCATCAACTAGCACCGTTTGTGGTTACTAGACAATCTAAGGCATCGGTGGCTAGTTAACCTACCAATATTTATTTGGACAACACTAAAGAAGATGACCTTTAGTGCTCAAAAATCCAACATGATAAAGGAGATATCTCTAATCATGGCCTATTCAAGTTTTGGGTAGAGTTGTTACACAGTAATTTGTCACTGACTCTACATTCCCTGATCCCAGATACTGCCAGTCCATGTTACTGACATATGTGATGTGTCATGTTTCCAATTATGTGCCATTACCTTCCTTGCAATTTGAGGAAGAGTGTCTCATTTCATTATCCCTGAAGAAGACCCTTTTTACCTAAGTTTCTAGGTCGTCACAAATCAGAAGTTATCCCCCTTGTGAAGATGGTCAAGTTAACACTATCCCTAACGAAGTCTTCGCTCTATCCTTATGTTACACCCATGACGAGTCAAATTTGGCAAGTTTTTCAACAACTCATCGAAACTTTGAGATGAAATTGCTTCATGGGCAATCCTAGGGCTGGTTGTTGGGTCAGTTGAGCTCCCCTTTCTCCTCTGGCATAGTTTTTCCACCTTTTGTACAACCTCCCTGAGAGATAAGCTCTTCCTTCCTTCTCTTATGGGACCTCTCCCTCCTATAAATATCTCCTCCATGAATAACATCAGCTAGCTTGGATGTAATTGGATGATAGCTAGACGTAATTTGATAGTTTCAAGTTTCTAAGAGAAGAGTAGAGGTAGAGAGTGTTATTGGAGTGTGGAAGTGGCCTCATTTGTATTTTTATTTGAGAGATCTTTGAGTAGAGTTGGCTTGAGAGCTTTCTAGGATCAACCCTTTTGGACGGAAGAGAGAGTTATATGTTCACTTGGGAGACGGTTCACAAGTAAATTCTTATATAGACATACCGACAGGACCCTTCAAGCAGGCTTACGATATCAAGGCTCATTTGTAAGTTTTACTTTGATTTATATTAATACATATCAATAGCTTATTTCCTATATTGTGCGTTAAATTGTATGTCGATAGCTTGAGGTTCCTTAACTCTTCAAGTAGATTATTTGGTCGTTTTCTATTGCGTTTGTGGTGTTTCTCTACATGTTGTTTTCAGGTATGAGCGCTTAGAAGAACAAGAGTTGGAGGAACATGACGAGGACTTCATCGAATGTCGGATTGAAGGTAGGTCTTCATAACACCAACTTTTAAAGAAATTTGCTTTGGTATTGTCTATGTAGTGACTAGACCCACTCTAGGGCTAGAGGGGTTGCCTCTATCCATAGAGGGAACTTACCTGTGTCACAAGTTGGCGATAAAAATTATAAAAATTACAAAATCTTTAAAAAATCAAAATTTGTTACCTTTGTGGTCCTAGTGTTCCCCAAGGGGGGAGTACTAACTCCAGATCACCCCTGAAATCTAGCCCAACGTATGCCCAATCCTCGAAAATGACAAGCTGGTGATCCAACCATTGGAAAAAATCAGGTCTCCATGACATATGTTGACCCCTGCCTCCTCTGGGCATTAGCAACACCCACCGAGTCATTCGTGGCTCTCGTGGAATTGACCATGCTACAACTACTCCCTGTCTCTGAAATATAGGAAGGCGCTCAAGGATGAACGATACCAAGATGGACCCATACCCAAACTATTTTAACTCCCCTCGCTGACACTTAGTTAATTTTCATTTCATGTTATCAGCCATGGCCTTGACCCAATTGAAGACGATGGGATCCATACAGTCGGCGGCCAGCCAAAGTTGGGTTTTGGTGGCCTCATATGGGGCCTGCGAGCCAGCTTCTCTAGTAATGGTCAAGAGGACACATAGAGACAACTCTCTGATAGTAGAAATCTTGAGCTTTCTGCCCTTATCTGATTTCTCTACCTCTAGACACATTCTTCCCATCATCATGTCCATAGTTTCTCCAGTGATCCGAGTCCCAGTCATGCGAAGCCTTTCCCCCCTCCATGACAAACTTGTCAAGATATAGATGTTTGTTGCCTCAATCTCCAGCTCTTGCCCTCGGATATTGAACTTAGCCTCATTTGGATCCCACGGTCCAACCAGATATTGGAGCAAGTCCAGTTGTGCCTTTAGACTAGGCACCATGAAAAATTTCAGCAGACCATAGTTTTGGAGCATGTCCAAACAGTCTTAGTCTCCCATGGCTAGTTCATCATCACAAGTATGCTCTTGTTCTTTCCACTCAATCACCATTTTTCTTCTTGCACACACACATCAAGGATTATAAGTACTTTTCTTGCATTTAAAATCCAAAGAAATAGCTTCAATTTGAGATCTTCACGACTTTTCCATGTACAGTCGCAAAGACCCCGTTTTCTCCTCGTGGAAGATTTTGGGTCATCGTGGTCCAAAGCTGGTGACTCGCAACGACCGCCGCACATATGCCAACCCTAAACCCTTCCTTGGAGGTGGCTCAAACCATCAAAAACGAAGTATTATCTATGTAAATATGCAAGAAAACGATTAGAACTTACTTGGACCGAACGAATTTGATCACAGGCTGCTAATCTTTCTCCAATCGACTGTTGAAATTTCGAATGCATGAGGGTAAATTTTTCACTCCGAGGTAAAATGGTGAAAAATAATTTGTCTTTTACCAAATGACTCTTTTATAAGCCTTTTTGGTCAAATTAGGGTTTGTAAATTAGGGTTTTTGACTATTTCACGTATTTGTATATCAAATATGGATATTACACTTGTTTTTGTGCAGCAACAGGTTTCACAAACCTTGGTGACTACCCTACGAGTTATATTTTATACTTTTTCGGACTCGGTAAAAACACAAAAAGTCCCTCTTGGAGTCATCTTTAAGCTCTTTTCTGACTCTCGAAACATGAAAAGATTGTCGAGCTCTTGTCGCTTTGACCTCGTTAAAGGCTACAAAGCGTCATCTACCCAGTATACGTTTACCCCTTTTTTCGGGTTGGGATAGATTATTTATGAAAAAGGTATATGTTGTTCTTTCATGGTCAATAGGTTCCCTTGGATATTATTTTCTACCTTTCCGAGTTCGAGGGACAAATTTACGAAAAGGGACCTTTGGAGTTTTCTTTTTGATTTCTTTTTCAAATTCTCTAAACATGAAAAAGACTCCGAGTCTTATCGATGTCAGACTCATTAAACCCTGACAACATTGGACTTGTCACCACGATGAGATCGAGGTTCTCCTTCCTAGGGCTCGTTAAAAATCACTAGGTCGGATTCGTACGATTGATGAACTTACATTACAAGCATATGATATCCCCTTCAAGCTTGTGTTTCAAAAATAATTAGGGTACTTTCCAGCAATGGTGGGGAAATTTGGAAACATTTTTTTGATTGTATCAGCTATTACGGCAGCTTGTCACTCTTGGACATCGACACTCTTTCTGCTTCGTGTCAGGTTGGGATATCCTCATTCTATCATCGGCCTTCCAAGTTTTGGGTTATTTATTTTACCTCATTCCATCTAATCCCTGCTGCATCGTCATGACCTTTGATCCCTTGGTACCAAATGCTACCAAATTCCAGGGTCGTGTTGTTAATATGTTCAAGAGCTTAATCCTTCTACAGTTTGTAGCCTTACACACCTTCCTCAGATTCTTTGTCTCATTCATAATCATCTTGTTCCTTTGTCTCGTGTCAATGATGTGGGAAACATTATGGCCCTCCTTCAACCGGTTGCTTCCTGTCGACTTTAGCTCATTATCCGGGAAGTTGACCTAGAGACTCCTTTCTAGTACCTAAGAGCTTGCATGCCTTGATGGCAAGTTCTTCGCATTCGACGACATGCTTGTGTCATTAGACTTCGATCGAGTGACTTCACAAATGTTCAACTCCAGACATTCTTCACACTTTGGGGATTGTACGAGCAGTACTTTGAGAACCATTAACATTACTGGTGGTTTCTCTCGCACTTGTTAACAGTTCACATCATTGGTCGGTAATCAAGTGACTTTCTAGTGTGCTCGACTTCAACACATCTATTCGCATATTAGAAATTGTACAATGGATAGGTTGGGCATCAAGACCCTAGACTCAAATTATACAAGTTCGGGTTGTGTGGATTTATTTATCTATGACTCTTTTCATTGGATGGCTGCGACCATACCTGAGTCTTCTTTGTGGTCTTTCTGGTTGGATGGTTGTGTCCATACCACAGACCATTTATGTTTATCTTCTAGATGGTTGTGCCCATGCCTTATGCACATGTATTTCCTTTCACTATGTACTCATGTATCAGAGATATCAGTTGTACTTGCATCTGTAGGTTTTTCACGAGGACTTTCTATTTCCGTTATGGATTCGTAAAGCATTTCACCTCTCCCACTCTCTCGACCTTCATGCTTTAGGGGGCATCTGTTACATAGTAGTTTGTCACTGACTATGCATTCCCTGATCCGAGATACTGCCAGTCCATGTTACTGACATCTGTGTTGTGTCATGTTGCCAATTATGTGTCATTACCTTCCTTGCAATCTCAAGAAGAGTGTCTCATTTCATTATCCCTGAAGAAGACCCTTTTTACCTAAGTTTTTTGGTCATCACGAGTTAGAATTTATCCCCCCCACGAATATTGTCAAGTTAACACTAGCCCTAGCAAAGTCTTCGCTCTGTCCCTATGTTGCACTCGCGACGAGCCAAATTTGGCAAGTTTTTCAACAACTCGTCGAAACTTTGAGATGAAATTACTTCATGGGCAGTCCTAGGGCTGGTTGTTGGGTCAGTTGAGCTCGCCTTTATCCTCTGGGATACTTGTTCCACCTTTTGTGCAACCTCCCTAAGAGATAAGCTCTTCCTTCCTTCTCTTATGGGACCTCTCCCTCCTATAAATATCTCCTCCATGAATAACATTAGCTAGATTGGATGTAACCGGATGATAGCTAGATGTAATTTGATATTTTCAAGTTTCTAAGAGAGGAGTAGAGGTAGAGAGTGTTATTGGAGTGTGGAAGTGGCCTCATTTGTATTTTGATTTGAGAGATGTTTGAGCAGAGTTGGCTTGAGAGCTTTCTAGTATCAACCCTTTTGGATAGAAGAGAGAGTTATATGTTCCCATAAAAGGATATTATCATGCCCATGAGGCAGGGGAAGTTGATTATAGAGTCAACAATCTCCATGGGAGCCACGTTCTCTTATATTCAAATTGATTGTGTGGTTTCATAGGCACATGCATAGTTTGGCTATGGAGAGATGATGGGCTCCCAAATTGGCATATTTTTAATACCCATCTGTTGTAGCGGTTACAAACACCCTCAAAAATTTTGGCTTGCACCCAATTTTGGAGCCTCCCTTAAGAGTTTCACTTGATGACTGCACACACTCGAGTTCACTCCATGAGCTCCTTTGAGTCTTCACATCCACCTTGTTTTTCCATTTCACCCAAGTATTCGCATGTTGATTTCAAAGTCATGCTTGCAACCATGTTTTGGACATGCTCAAGATCTTCACTTTGTGTGTACATGTTGTGTTCGCTATGAAAAAATCTGTCGCAGTCACACACAGAGTCACATTCACTATCGTGGAAGCGCTATCATAGTCGACCAATGATCAATCACAAGTGTCATGCTTGTCGCTTGCACCGTTGATCAGTCATGTTGAACATGTGTGTCTGGATGGTTTGAGTCGTCTCATCGTCGAGTCATGCAAGTGTGTGTTCGCAAGATCACATATGCATCTATCACTCATTCACACACTTACTCATCTTGCTAAAGTTATAACCACCAGACTCCCCTCTGATAGTTAGACCAGCACCACGCCATTGAATCGATTGATTGTCGGAAGCAAATCAATCAGTCTCCATGCTGGTCAACCGTAGAGTTTGACCCAAAAGCCACCAAGGGGCTAACTCCCCTAAAAATTGCATAGAGGCTGCAAGCATTGCCCACTCTTCTAACTAAGAAAATTGTTCATACAAGCAAGATAGACACCCAGTGCTTGTCTTTGTCTCCCTCGGAAAATTGCGCAATTTTTCCATCCATCCCTCCCAACAGTTGATCACCTGCTCACCCAGAAAATTACATAATTTTCATGAGCAGGCCCTCTGCTGCTTAGTAATTCGCTCAACCCAAAAATTGCGCAGAGGTGATCAGCAGGACGAACTCCCAGCATTAGCGCAGTTTTTCTTGCCACCACCAGACTACCAGTTCTCCTCAGGAATTGCACAGTTTCTGTTGCCAGTGACCTAGCAGCTAGTTGCCAGTTCCCTCCATGAATTGCACAGTTTTGGTTTCCAAGCTCTCAGCCCTTTCCTCCGAAAAATTGCGCAATTTTTGTCTATCATGCCTCCCTATAGCCCGACCTGTTTCTCCAAAAAATTGTGTAGTTTTTATTGCCAAGACTCGCTGCCCGCTCGTTCTAGAAACTACACAGATTTTTCCTGCCCAGCCTTCCTGCATCCCAGACTGTTCCACTCAAAAATTGCGCATATTTTGAGTCCAACTAAGCCAAACCTCGCGAACAGTCACTGTCAATCCAGATTTCCCATCTTCATCACCCAATGATTCTTGCACAGTTTTCATCAGCATTGCATAGAGCCTCCATCCTGCCTCGCACCCTTGTTGCCTCTCTCAATCACCTGCATCCAAAATGATCATGTATCATGGTATACTAGGAGGTTTTTGGATTTTATGTCATCTCGTCATGATTGACTGTAGAAACATGTACACAAACAAACATGGTGTGAAAACGAATGGGATGAACGAAGGGAGCACATGCAGAAGGATAAGTTCACCAACAGATGAACAAATGATGCATGTAAAGAGGTGTGCTTACAAACAAATCATCATGCAAAGATGTGTTCATGAATGGACAAGCGAGAAAACATGCAAGATGTTCTCATGAATGGATGAATGGACGAACATGCACCTTTCGTGAATAGACGAACCTGTCAAGCCTTCCAACATATGAGAAAGGATAAATGTGCAAAAGCAAAATAAATTGAACCAACAACCATCGAAGACTCTACGCACTTTTCCATGTGGAGGTGAAGTTGTGACACATCATGAGGACATCCATCACCCAGCAACACTGCAGCTCGACCTACAATCTAGTAGCAACACGAATGTACGAGCATTGTCATGTCAGGTCATGTCATGAGTCATGTCATCCACATATCTATTGTGGGCGATATTGTCTATCAATGTAATGTAATGTGGAAGTCAAAGAGACCCACTTGTTGTACAAAGAGTCATGCAAAGTCAAAGACTCTTGGAAATCAAACAGTCATGAGGGTAGTCGAACAACCACAAGGGTCAGTTTCACCCTTGGTTATAAATATCTCTTCATTTGTACATGAAAAGGACTTTTTACCTCAGCTCCTCCAACATAACCAAGAGAGTCTGTAATCTTTTTCTTTGAGGTGTAAGTAGTGGCTCCAACACCTCGCCCATGAGGTTAGTGATGTATGGTGTAATGATGTGTCTTGAAACTTTCACTTAATTCAGAAGCCTGCTAAGAGGCCAACATGTTTTCACACATGTATTGTCACTGTTGTAAGGCTAATCTTGAACACCTATGATACATGTTTCTTTAACCTGTGTTTCACGCTTGAACTACTTCACTTTTTGTAATACATAATCTATTAATGAAAATGTGTTGTATATGTTGTTAACACTATCTCGCCCGCAGTGGTTACCTTCCCAGACATCATACAGACCTTTCACATAAGACTTGTTGTAAAAACTGTCACACTCATGCGGACGCATCTGCTGAGTGTTGTACATGTTATCTTCCCTTGTGTGTTGTGACTTTCACATTTGTGTGGACTACTCCTCCAGAAGTTGTTCAAGTCATGTTGTGTTGTGTGTTCCTAGCAGATTTGGGACTTACTCCCAACCGACTTGGGACTCACTCTCACCCTCTCCCTCTACAGTGAAAGAACCATTAACACAAGTAACACTTACAATCACCAGGCATGCGAACCTCACATCTCAAAGACAAAGCAGACCACTCTCCTCTGCTGAAAAGCAAGAGTTGAGGCAAATTTTTAAGATATTGGAAACCTGGCCATCATACCAGATGGGACTCCCACACCAAACGGCGTGAGGTCTAGTTGGGACTTCATACTGGGGTGAACCCCTAAATGTTGGCAGGTCTAGCACTGTCAACATTTCTAACGCTAGAAGGAGGGTAGCTAGTTGTATATGGTTGAACATCCTCTTGCACTCATTCATCAACCATCTGATCAAGGTAGTAACTCGCACTCCATCTCACTTACGCGTGACTCTGTAGTTGGTTACTCCTCACTTCCCAGGACTGAACACGAGATTCCGTATCATAACCTTCGCTTCGTCCGTCCCATCACTCACTAGTTTGCGAAAGTATTCAGACTGATCCCAGGCATATAACATCTTCCATATGCATCAAGGAAGCCAAAATCCACTCCTACAAGAGTTGTTGTATCATCAGTGGAAGAAGCAGTCCTTGCCACACTTGAAAGTCTGGCAGAAGCTATTGAAGACAGGGAGGAACCTCCAGTCTTCTGGCAAGGTGAACAAGACACTCTTGTGATCTTGGGATTAGTCTCCAATATAGAATGCGGAGGGGAAGCCAGTGGAGGAGGCGGAGGCGGAGACGAACCAAGAAACTCATAAATGGAACCATCAGATTCTGAAAGAGAGGAGGAGGATAAAGAAGAAGAATAAATGGCTGACCCAAATCTGGAATGGATGACTCAAGGACCATTCAAACGTATGTTCCTTGATAAGTTTGTTGATGACAAGACCCTAGCCATGCTGCTCAAAGAATTGGGAAGCCTAAAGATGGAAGGAAAAGAAAAAGTAAAAGACTTCAATCAGAGGTTTCATGCATATTGAACAAGTTTGTAGCGGACACTAAACCTCATGACTCCATCACTATTTATTACTACACATTTGCACTATCAACTAGTGTTGTGCAATTCGTCAAGTGAGTTGCGAAACCAACTCTCTTAGAAAATTGTGAAGAGGCTATTGCTATTGAGAAATACCTACGTGCAATTGGAGTCATCAAGGATGACGAATCAGCAAAGGACTCCAAAGGTGCAAGCAGGAAGTCCCAAGTGATGGCGAGCAAGGGTAGAGACAAGGAAGCAACTGATATTGATACCCTCACTCGCCTCATTAAGAACTTGAATATGGAATTGTTTGAACTCAAACAACAAAAAACAAACACATTTGCAAGCAATCATCCGCCCAAGTAGAGAAAGGAAAGCAGCTCATCAGGCAGCAACTGACCCGCTCCAAAAACTGCGTAGAGCTCTGTATTCCAAGCCGAATAGTGTGCATATCCTAAGTTCTACTCATTCCATGAGGAACATCACCCCGAGAACTCTTGCTCGGACTAGAAGAGAGTCATGAACTATGAATGCAATCATACTTTCGATGTGGAAAACAATATGCAAGAGCAACTGGAAGACATTGATGATGACAAAGAGGTTTCACCTGATGAACCATCAAATTTTGGGCATGTGGTGAACGCATATCAGTGCTCGCAAGCAATGTCAAAGACGAACACTAAGAAGCATCCCCAAACGAAAAATGACCGATACAATATTAGGAGTAAAGGGACTCCCCTTACACCTGGGGAAGCACAAGAAAAGGTGAGACTATTGATGAGGAAGGCCAATCCACCAACTACCCCAAAGCAAAAAACATAAAACAAGTCTGGGAAGACAGTGGCTGACAAGAGTACATCCATGAGCAACAAGATGCAAAACACTCCGTCAGACAACACGAGCATTCGTTCTACCCCGGACACCTCAATGATTTTACCACCTCTGTATTACAACATTGTTGATAACATGAAGAAAACTTAGGTGAACATCAGTTTGTTCAAGTTAGCCAAAATCAAGAGTCAGCAATACATCCTGCTGCGTGCATTGGGACAGACAAGAACGGACAGCGCAGCCTATACCAGCAAGGGAGCATGCACACCTCCATGATCACTTTCCATTGTGCTCAACACACTCCAGATGGAAGAAGTGAACTTAGGTTGCCCTCCATTCCTATTATCATTTGAAATTTTCAACTGCAATGTTCACAACTTCTTGGTTGATTCTAGCACGGCAGCCAATGTCATGTTGCTCTCCATTGTGAAAAATATCAATGCACAATGAAGCGAGACATTCATGTGAATCATCCAACTTGATCGAACAACGGTACCAACCATTAGTGAACTACAAGACATGATCATCCGACTATCTCATGACGGTCAAGTCCACCAATGCATCAATATAGTGGTTGTGGACATACCAGAAGCATATGGTCTACTACTTAGCATGGATTGGTCCAGCAAGCTAGACAGATATTTTGCTACAGACTAGTCTCAAATGTGGCTTCTATACAAGGGCAAATGAAACCAAATCTAGGTGTTATCCGAGAGGTATATCAAGCACAATGCTAACCCCTTAACAGTGAGAATGAACCACTGGCCTTTGCAGAACTCATGTTTGGCAACTTCCTCCTAGAAACAACGTTGGGGTGTTATCCGGCACGGTCAGCTCCAACCCCACCAGACACGTAGTTGGGACTCATTCCTCACCCAACTAATGGTAATGAAACTTGTACAACACATTGTACCAATAGTAGCAGCAACAGTAGTAACAGTAGTACTAACACATCAAGCAGGTATTGTACAGACAAGTTGTGGACTATGTACTTTTACAGATCAAAGATACAGGATGGCTTAGGAGCCGAATGTGTCTTGATCGACCCTTACAATAGGAAGCATCTGGTTTCAAGTTGCTTGGAGTTCAAGTGCACGAACAACGTTGCTAAGTATGACGCACTTGTGTTAAGCTTGCAGAAGGCCATCAACCTCAACGTGGTCACACTCAAAGTGGTAGGTGATTCAGAGATAGTTGTACGGCAGGTATGTAACACCATTCATGTTTGTCACTGCATCTCAAAAGTTACTAGCAAGAGGTATGGTGACTAATCTCAAACATCCAAGCATTTAACATCATTGTTGTACTATGTACGTGTAATGCAGCTGTCAATGCTCTAGCAAATGCAGCTTTGAGAATGTCACTGATTAGGGATAGATTTACTATTGAAATTTTGTACAAACCATCTATCCCGGATAACGTCACTAATTTACGTGTGTTTAATTTTGATCAATAGATATTGCATTTCATAGCCAACATTGGCGTCTTCAAAGATGCAACGATCGATGATGACGAGCACGAGCACTCTCTACAAGCAGAAGTTGATGACAAGAAAGGCCACCTTATCATGAAAGGTGTGGCAACATTAGAAAAGTTGTATGACTTGAAAGAACATTTTCAGGGGCCGAGGAACAACAACACCCATAGTTCCACCATGAGGCATGAATTGATAAACCTGGGAACAGAACAAGATCCAAAGTTTGTCAATATTGGTACATGTTGCACACAACAAGAGTGGCAGGCCTTTGTCTACTTATTCAAATAGTACCGAGATGTGTTCATTGGACATATGATGATCTGAAAACTTATGACACGTCGATCATCCAACACATCATCCTGATCAAAGAATGGGTCAAGCCATATCAACAAAAGCTGAGGAAAGTACATTCGTTGCTTGAACCCCTCATACAGAAAGAGCTTACAAAGTTTTTGGATGCACATATCATATACAAAGTTCGTCATTCCACATGGGTTTCAAATCTTGTTCCTATATGTAAGAAGTCCGGGAAGATCCACTTATGTGTCGATTTCTAGAATGTCAACCGTGCCTCGGACAAAGAAAACTACCCTGTGTTGTCTATGGGCCACATTTTGCAAACAGTATTTGGGGCACAAATGTTTTCTCTTCTTGACAATTTCTCAGGATACAATCAGGTTCTAGTAACAGAACCTGACAGACTTAAAACTACTTTCCATACCAAGTAGGGTACGTTCGCTTAAAAATGAATGTCATTTGGGCATGTAAATGTGGGCGCAACATTTCAGCGCGCCATGGACATCGCTTTTCGCAAACTCATCGGATAGAGCAGTGAAAAAGGATTCATTCAAAATATGCCTTAAGAACTCATCAATTATGTTTTACTACTTATAACAAAGAGAATTTTTACCTATCCTTATCAATTCACTAAAAAATTATAGTAGTGTTGGAACTTTGGTCCGAACTAAACAATGAGAAGAGGGATAACCTTTCCAAACATATTCACAAATATCATAGTATCCACCCAAAACTATAAAGGGTGAACGGTGTGCTTTGATGAAGTTAGGTTATGCTACATCTAATACCCTCAAATTTATTGGCTTGGGAACACTAGCTTCCTCTCTAGAGTTTACAGGGAACCTTCCACCAAGTCAAATGTTTTTTAACTAGTCATTAGCATCCATGTTATGTTCCCCATACATACAAGCAAATTTTATAGCTCAAATGTTTGCTCCATCAATTTAACATGGCCATACAATGGGCTCAAAACATTATCTTATGTGCCTAATTTCCCTTTTGTCCAATCAATCACAAGTGTAGAATTTCACAGCATATAGAGATGGGAGACCCCATATTCTATTCCTATGTTTAATATAATAGCCAATTCTTTTTACTCAACAATTTTATTTTTTCCTATAGTTAAACCAACTTTGAAAGAGGTCCCATGTGTTTCATTGGCATAAATAACACTCTCTAGCACACACATACTTGGGTTTCCTTTGTCATGAACCATCAAATAATGTCAAAGCATTAGTTTAAACCACATAAAGTTTGTGTATTTACCTTGACCATATTTTCTTAGAAGGCAGCTTGATTTCTTTGTATATGAACTTAATTTGATGATACACTTAAAAGGGAAGGATCTCGACACCCTGAAAATTGAAACTTCTTTCTAGTGAAATGGCCCTTGATTTAATCAAACATGCAGATCTATTAAACTTAAGGGATTTGTTCTTGAACCAAACCTTGTATAGTCTAAAATGGCGCCATCCTAAGAAGAGAATTACCCTTCAAATAGTCAAATAATGACCTTCTATACCTCTTTTGCATAGTCACAATGTACTAGAAAATGAACAATTGTCTCCTCATTGCCTCTACAAAGAAAGCACATTCTCAACCTTTATATGTCTCTTCTCTTTAAGACTTCCAATGTTAATGCTTTATTTGTTAGAGATTTCCAAATATTCTTTTGGGATTTCATCAAAGCTTTTACTTTCCAAATATTCACCCACCATTAAGGAGAATTTGTGATCCCTTATTTGAACATAGTTTTGTATACAAATCTCTTTGTGAAGTTGATTATGGCGGGGTTCTAAAATTACAATGGGGTGTATTCCTCTTGTCTTATTTTATTGGAACTTTTAAGTAACCTCTTTCCTAAGAAAAATAGTGCCAATGAAGATGGGAACTCTTGAGGTGGATAAAACTCATGCTTGGGAATTAAATGATGGTGCAAGTTAAGTTACTTGGGGTATGTGTAGGAACAAATAATATGTGTATGGTGATCTCTTTCAAAGTTGGTTTGTGTGTAGGAATAAATAGCATGGTTGAGTTGAAAGCATTGGCTATTTTGTTGAATGCAACAATAGAACACAAGGTCTCTCATCTCTAAGTGATGGGAGATTCTACATTGGCCATCAATTAAAAAAATGGAAAAAATAAATATGCAAGATATTATTTAAATCCACTATATGACCATCTTAAGTTGGTGGAGTAAGCCTTTTGGTTTTAACTTTTGTTCATATATACAAGGAACACAATATGGATGCTGATGAGTAGTCAAAAAAACAATGAACTTAATAGAAGGTTCCTTGTACATTGTAAATATGAATTTATCATTCCCAAGCCAATAATCTCAAGGGTCTTGGTTGTATCACAACTTAACTTAATCAATTCCTACTTTTCACCATTCTAGTTTTGGGTGGATATTATGGTATTTTTCTAAATGTTATGAACCAAATGCCTTAAAAATGATAAGAAGACAAAGAGAATAATCCACTTCAAGGGTGGAACTTCATTTTAAAATGAATATAATACAAGAAAATATATGATCTCGAGACTAGGTCTCCTTGGTGTGTGTGTGTGTGTAGGAGACAAAGGGTACAATTATAACGAAAGGTACCAATAAAAATGTAATAACTCAATATCTAGGGCTTAATGAAGGGTTTTATGGTTAACATGGGGTTTCTCCATGGCTTGGCATGCCCCTCCTTTTCAAACAAGTGTTGTCCTTAACATTTGACTAATTGTGGTTTTTCTGCATGAATAAATCATCTCCCTAATTCACCTCTTCCACTAGTAGGTTCTTCCATTTGACGAGTTACTTAGTAATTGCTTGATTTCTTAGTTCTTTAATCCTTGTTCCAAGGATTGTTTATGGTTCTAGTATGATTTTTCCTTCTCCATTCATCTCCATTAAAATAGTTTTCATTGGGATCTTGTCATTAATCACCTTATTTAAGCAAGAAACATGGAAGACTGGATGTAAACATGAAGATAGAGGAAACTCCAATTCATGAGCCATACTTCCAAACCTCTAAAACACCTTATAGGGGCCATAATACCTCAAAGTTGATTTATTTAAACACATACACCATGAACTATCATTTTTGCAATCATCATCACCAATAAAGAGAAATCACTTTGGCTAGTTTTAATGATCCCAACCTCTAACATTTTTTGAATCAAATGCTCAATCTCACTCTTTTGTGCATATGGATACCTGTAAGACTTAACCTTAGGTGATACGCATCCAGGTTTCAATTGAATGGCATGGTCATGATCATGAGAAAGTGGAATACCCTCAAACATTTCTCCAAATACCTTAGAATTATTGTTGATAACATTTGGGAGATCCACTAGAGTAGAGGATGTAGATGTTTGAACATCCAATGAGAAGAATTGTGCAATTACACCATGGTATACCCTTTTAAGTAATTTTGTCATACTATCAGAGCTTCTTCTCTTGCATATGTCTAATCTTAATTTCCTTGCCTTTTGAGGAAAATCGCATGAAAATAACTTAAATTAAGGGCCACTATTCCCAATGATTGTAATCTTTGGACCTCTAATACAATGTCAACATCAACACCACACATTTTGATTGCAATCATGGGACTATCCAATAAATGATCCCTTGTATTTTTCTTAATATTGTAGCACTTTCTTAAGCAATTTATTGTACTTCCATTAGCAATCATTACTTGAAATTTTGATGTTGGAAATACAAAACAATTGAGTTGTTTTTCCAATTTGGAATTGATAAAGTTATGGGGACTACCAGAATAAATTAACAATATCACCTTTTTCTTTTTGATATATCCTCCTATCTCGAGGGTTTGTGGAGTACTAGTGTCAACCAATGCATGGAAATATATTATTGAACTGGTATTTTATAGCTCTAGAAATTGTGGCAGTTCCATTTCCTCATCTTCTTCCTCTTCACATCCTATGTAGAATAATTTACTCATTGCATTTATGTCCATTATTGTAGTCACTGTCCCACTTGAAATAGTCCTTTTTTTCTTCTTTCATTCATTTGTTGAGGTGTCAAAATTTTCGGTTCAGTGAGGCTAAGAGAGGGAGCATGTTGTTCTCTATAGTTTTTAGCGATCACTCTTCTTGTAGCCATAATTTTACTTTCAACTTTCCTTGCTAGATTGAAAGCATGCTCTAGGGATTTAGGTTCAAAGAGATGCAACTGATTTTTTTTTGTATGATTAGTTTTGTTGTGCTAATAACAATTACATATTTATAAACATGTCCTTGTTTATTGCTTTTTGTGTTGAGGTTTCCTTAGTTGTTGGTGCTTACAAACAGGTGAGTTTCCTTAAGTTAAACAAGGCATTCATGAGAAAAATAGCTTCAAAAACTAATAATGAACAACAAACATGTACAGTGCAGCAAACCATCAAAGAGACACATTAACACATTGTTTTGATGAAGGAGTTCACCCCTCCTTAGCTATGTCTCCTTGGTCCAACTTCATGGCTTGGGCCTCTGTATTAGTTCAATGTGGAAAAAATGTTGTTTACAAAGCTCTATGTATCTTGATACGTGTACCAATGTGTTCAAAATGTCCAAATTATCCAAAAATGACTATTATATCTCTGAAACCTGACTTTGGCTGATCTAGGCATGACCTCCTTCCATGGTGGCCCTAAGCTTTCCTGAACTTCCCTATGGAAAAGTCACCTATAGAAGTATTCTATTTCATTTGAAACCTATACCAATGAGTTCAGAATGTCAAAATCATCTAGGAATGACTATTCATTTTCCAAAATTGGTCGAAAATTGAGCAAGATATGCTTCATTCAATGTTTCCCTAGGAAACCCCACTAAATCTAGAGGAGACTCCAGTTACCACCGCCAAAAATTGCATTTACACTGAACTTGGCACGCCTCCAAAACCTCTGCCAACTTAATCCATCATTAACGTGGGTTTAATTAGTGCTAAACAAGATTAGGGGTGCGCTTAGTGCTGGCCCTAACCCTTGGTTTCGGTGCTTAGTCACATAGGAAGGGGGTTGGCTACCTCCCCCCCCCCCCCCCCCGCCATCCGCGTTTCCGCAACATTCAAATATAAGGTCATGGCTAATGTTTTGAAGAATCATGCTTTGGTCCATTAGTAATACGTTGGAGTTGGGAGCGGGAGGTCATGAGTTCGATTTGCCCATCCCATATATATTTTTCCGCCCAATTAAATCATTACCCATACAATATAGTTCAGAGTTTTACGTTGACCATATGACATTTAATTGAACTTTGATATAATTTAGACTTTGGAATATGTAGATTTGTAATATTAATATTTAATATATATATTTATAATATAATATATGAATTTAATATATATATATATATATATCACTATTTTAAAGAAAATACAATTTCCACATAATATTCACCATGAACCATAATTCCAGATTGGAGGAAATTGGGTAATTTCACCTTCACACAACCAAACTGGAGAATCCTAAAGTGACACATGTCACAACCTCATTGAGCAAAAAACTGAAGAAGATTCCCATCATGATGATTGTACTTCCATGTTCTGCAATTTTTTTAGTTGTTTAGGAAAACGAAAAGCAGGCCTTTTCTCCTTCATCCGAACTCGGTTTTTAGTGAAATGAATTGTGTTGTGATCGTCTTGATGAGACGGACGCAGTCGTACAGTTTTTGAGCCAATATGAGAACTTTGAATTTTGAGCTAAATACCGAACACCTGATCATTCCTCCCTACTAGAAGCCTTTTGGACCCCAAAAGATACTATTATCTTACAAGTAGATGAGGGTACAACCCCCTCACCTTTCCAAGCTCGATCTAATTGGCTTCTGATGAATTTGTTTCCTTGAGCTCCTCTCTAAGGAAATCAACATTCACTTGCCTTGAGGACCCATTCTATATTTCATGTGATGTTTCTTTCTCCTTGAAGGACGATTCTTTCACGACCTAAAATACTTTATCACTCTGATGAATTGAACCAATCAAATCAAAACTAAAACTTGCATTACATGCAACAACATTTTCATAAACAATATCATCATTTGGCTTGAACATGAGAAGTACTAAACTTTTACTTGAATTCAATAGTATTTTTGCCTGTCCTGCATTAACCGAATTAACCAAAGAAGTGTTCAACTTTTTGCGATGGCCTCTCACTGTATACACCACACCATCCTTGAACAAGCGATACTTGTTTTCATGGTGGTAAAAGACTGATTTCCGGTCATGCAAATATGGACTCCCAACACCACACCTAAAATATCAAGCGATACCACATCTAACTCTACTTTGTCAATAAAATTTCAGTGATTGTAAACTTAAACAAACATTTTCTTGTAACCTGTAAACTGGTGTCTCTTGTTATCCATCCCAAAGGGTATGGTTTATGGTGAGGTATAGTTTCAAGATTCAATCTGTTGACTAAGTATTCAGAGATTAGATTCGCTTGTGACCCACTATCGAAGAGTGTGTCAATCTTGGTGTGTTTAGATATGACCCTAACATGAAATAACTCAATTTGTCTCTTTTCATCTGGAGTAGTAGTAGTGTTATAGTTTTGTGAACCAGTGCTTGAAATTTCTTCTTTTCCTTTGATTCCCATGACAATGATTTTTTTTCATTACCTGATTCAGAACCTAAATATTCTTTGAGTGATAGCAGTGGTTTTTTGTTTCCCTTTATTGTTGAACTTATTTGGTATCATTTCTAGATGGAGTTTGTTAGGCCCCTATACTACTAGTGTAACCCCTTATTGTTATCAGTACAACCCCCTTATTATATTGTTGTACCCATGTAGTCCCCATATTGTTACTATTGTGCCCCATAGAAGCCCACTATTGTTATTATTATTCCCTTACATTATTATTGTTATATCGGCTCTGATTATATTATGACCCCTTAAACTCCTATATATAGAAAGGAGGTATTTTCATTTGTATCATCCAAGAATTATTCATTTGTGTAATGTAAAGGAGGTTGCCCCTCAAAGAGGCTTATTTCTAAGGCATTAATCTTTTCTATCTTTTTGTGAGCTAGTTTCATAACATTTGGTATCAGAGCTTTGGATTCTAGGGTTTCGCTGCTCCAAACAAGTCATCGTGGCATTTGCACTATAACCTTTTTTCTGTGACGTTTCAGATGTGGAAAAAAAAACCCATTTGGGTTGAAATCGTACTGAATCTTGGCTCTGAATTTCAGAGCTTTTCATGCTATATTTGTGGATATATAGTCTGAGGAAGTTAGGGTTTTTGCAGACCCCTGAACTACATTCCAAACAGGTGACCTAGGGAAAATCGTCATAACTTTCTCTCTAAGCATCAAATTGAAATTTTGTAAGAAGTTACATAAAAAGGACAAACTGTAGTTTATTGTGTACATTTTTTAGATCCAAAGGTCGAAATAGTGACACGCGTCACGTCATACAAGTTCGATCTACTGAACTAGTCTATAATTAGGTCACCATGGGAGATTTAGCATAACTCTTCCTTGGAGAATCCAATTTGGATTAGACTAGTGGCATTGCAAATAGGACGAAAAGGGCTAATGTAGGTCACGATTTCAGAACTGGAAGATCTGAAATTACAGAGTACGGTCATTTCAAGATCGAGCTCCTAAAATCAAGAAAAAAGGAGATGCCAAAGTTTGATGGCAAGGATCAGGTAAATTGGATACTATAGATGGAGAAATATTTTGATCTAAATGGTGTACCACTGTTACAAAAAGTATGTATTGCATCTAATTATTTAGAACCGAATCAATTTTTATGGTATAAATGGCTTTGTTCTCGTAAACCACTTGTCACGTGGTCAATTTTCACGGAGGAAATGATAGCACATTATGAGGATACAAAGAGAAACTTCTTCTTTAGCCAATTGATAAATCTCAAACAAAAGGGTTCAATGGAAGATCACATTGAAGACTTTCAAAAATTGAATAGAAGGGTAAATTATATTCCAGAGAAGCAAAGGATTGATGCCTTCATAGGGACTTTAAAGGATAATGTTCAACATGAGGTTCGTTTTTGGGAACCTGATTCATTGGAGGAGGCATTCGAGTTGGCAAGAAAAATTGAAAGCGAAATTATGAAAACAATGAATCCCACCTCTTGTGACTATAATTATGGAAGTGTTTCTTCTCCTAGCCTTCCACAACCTACAAGGCTTACACCACAACAATTGGAAGAAAAAAGAGAAAAAGGGCTTTGTTACAATTGACTAGAAAGTAAAATTATGGCAACAATGAATTCTACCCCTCACAGCTATGAAGATGGAAGTGTTGTTTCTCCTAGCCTTCCACAACCTACAAGGTTACACCACAACAATTGGAAGAAAAAAGAGAAAAAGGGCTTTGTTACAATTGTGATAGCAAATGCACTAAAGGTCATAAGTGTGCTGAGAAGAAATTATTTTACATAGAGTATGAAGAGGAGGAAGAAAAGGATCAAGAAAAATTAAAAGAAGAGGATATACGCTAGGACCCAACCCCAGAGAAAGAAGAAATGAATCAGACCATATCTTGTAAAGCACTAGCAAGAGTTACCACTCCTCAAACTCTCAAGATAGAAGGACATATAAAGAATAAAAAGGTGCAAGAAGTGAAAGATCACATCGAGAAAGAAGAAATGAATCCAACCATATCTTGTAATGCATTGGCCGGAATTACTACTCCTCAAACTATCAAGATAGAAGGACATATCAAGAAGAAAAATGTTCAAGAAGTGAAAAATCACATCGAGCATCAAGAAATGAATCAGACCATATCTTGTATAGCATTGGAAGAAACTACCACTCCTCAAACTCTCAAGATATAAGGAATTATCAAGAAGAAAAAGGTTCAACTAGTGAAAGATCACATCGAGCATCAACAACAAGTTCTCCAACTTTTAAAGGATAACGCCACTTTGGTGCAGAATCGAATGAAAAAGCAGGTAGATCAACATTGCAGTGAATGTTTTGATGTAGGTGATTGGGTATTTTTATGGTTACATCTCAAGCAAGCTATTTATGAGAAGGAAATGTTGGCTCTACTACATGCACTTAATAAATGGCGACCTTACCCAATGGGAAGACACTTCAAGGTAAAAATGGATCATGATAGTCTTAAATTCATTTTAGAACAAATATTATCATTAGAAGAACATAAAAATTGGGTCACAAATATGTTGGGTTATGACTTTGACATCTTCTACAGAAAATGGAAGAAATTTTTTGTTGCAAATGCACTCTCAAGAAAGGATGAGGATGTGGAAGCATTGTTTTGTGCTATTTCTATTATCCAACCAAATTGGATAAACGAAGAAAGGGATGATTGAAAGAAGGACAAAGAAGTGTGGCCACTCATTCAAAAGTTGCAGAATATCCCAATTCAAAAAATATTGCTAGAACTTGAAGAGGAAGGAAAAATCATATTGGAACCTAGAGAAGTCACAGAAACAAGAACCCGACAGCTAGGAAATCGATCAATTTCAGAGTATATCATCAAGTGGAAGAACTTACCTGTTGAAGATTCCACACGGGAGGACAAAGATTTTATACAGAAGCATCAAAAACTACTCAAGCATTAAGGACAACACTTTTTGAAGGAGAGGGGCATGTTAGGCCCCTATACTACTAGTGTAACCCCTTATTGTTATATAGTACAACCCCCTTATTATATTGTTGTACCCATGTAGTCCCCATATTGTTACTATTGTGCCCAATAGAAGCCCACTATTGTTATTATTATGCCCTTACATTATTATTGTTATGTCGACTCTGATTATATTATGACCCCTTAGACTCCTATATATAGAAAGGAGGTATTTTAATTTGTATCATCCAAGAATTATTCATTTGTGTAATGTAAAGGAGGTTACCCCCTTCAAGAGGCTTATTTCTAAGATGTTCATTTATCTTTTCTATATTTTTGTGAGCTGGTTTCATAACAGAGTTTCCAATAATGATCCTCATTATGCCCATATTTTGAACAATGTTTACAAATAGCTTTATCCCCTTCTTTCTTCACACTTGCATTTTTCTTCCCTTTGCATTTTCCTCCCTTCTCTTTCTCCTTACCCTTAGGTGGCTTTTTATTACTACTCTCTTCATAAGTGTTCTTTCCTCTAGATTCAAGATGCATGGCTTGCACACATACTTCATCTAAATTGTTTGGATTAAACATAAGAATAGTGTGTTTGAGATAGGAATGTAAACGCCCAATATACTTTAGCAGTGTATCTTGGGAATTCAAATTCAATCCTAATAACAAAGCTTGTTTCCTAAAATTTTGTGTATAATCTTGGATTGTTTAGCCTTTAAGCTGCCTAAAATTCTGCCAACTCATAATGGATTTTTGCATATAGGATAAAGGATAAAACTATCTTTTGATTGTAGAAACAAATTCAACCAAAGTGATGGATATTGCACCATGGATTCCCGTTTCTTCTTGAGGCTTTTCTTCCCACCAAACTAGTGCATCTCCTTCTAGCCTCAGTGAAGCCAACCGGATCTTTATGTCGTCTTCTTGAAGGTTCTGAATTTTGCAGTATACCTCCAATTGTCGAACCAATTGTCCAACTTTTTTGCATTCACCTCTCCATTGTACATGGGAAGCTCGAATTTTATGTCCAATTTCAGTAATGGAATTTTTCCTTTTTGGGTTTTAGAATGAGTATGGGCAGTTTCAGTGGTGGCAGTGGAATATGATGTTGTGTGAGATGATGGAGATGATGAGGAAGATGATGAAGATGGTGGAGATGGAGGTGGCTTTCCACCATTCCCTTTAGAATCCTTCTTCTCATCTTTTTTGTCCTCTAATATTCCTTCTCCATGTGGAGGTTTAGAACTCTCTCCAACCATTCTAGTGTTCCTCTCTTCATAGACGACTTTAACCATCTCAGTCAAAGTGTATTAATCTTTCTTTAATTCTTTCGATTCTGAAGAGGGACCTTCAGACTCTCTTTCTCTGGACATAATGGCTATGGATTCAGGCTCAGAAATTGGTAGTGCTTGTACCTCTTCAATCTTAGTTGAAGGCAAAACTTGAGGAGTTTCAAGTGAAGCTGGAATTGGAACTTTGGGTGGTGGAGATTGTGGCCTTGTTGCTCTCCTCCTTCTGGGCATTACCTCAGGAGTTGCAACCAATAGCTTCCCTTCTCCTTTCTACAACTTTAACCTTGTAGGCATCACAATTTTGCAACCATTAAAACCTAATTGCACAAAATCAAGCAATTAAGCAATTCAACCTTGCCTCTGATACCAACTTGATCTGTTTTTGTATGATTAGTGTTGTTGTGCTAATAACAATTATAGATTTACAAACATCTACTTTCTTATTGCTTCTTGTGCTGAGATTTCCTTAGTTGTTGGTGCTCACAAACAGGTGAGTTTCCTTAAGTTAAACAAGACATTCATGAGAAAAATAGCTTCAAAAACTAATAATGAACAAAAAAAATATACAATGTAGCAAACCATCAAAGATACACATTAACACAGTGTTTTGATGAAGGAGTTCACTCTTCCTGGGCTACATCTCCTTGGTCCGGCTTCCATGGCTTGGGCCTCTGTATTAGCTCAATGTGGCGAAAATGTTGTTTACAAAGCTCTATGGCTCCTAATACATGTACCAATGTGTGCAGAATGTTCAAATTAGCCAAAAATTACTATTAGATCTCTTAAAATTGATTCTCGTTGATCTAGGCATGACCTCCTTCCCTGGTGGCCCTAAGCTTCCCTGAACTTACTTGTGGAAAAATCACCTGTAGAGGTATTCTATTTCCTCTTAAACTTGTACCAATGAGTTCAGAATGTTGAAATCATCTAGGAATGACTATTCATTTTCCAAAATTGGTCGAAAATTGAGCAAGATATGCTTCATTCAATGTTTCCCTAGGAAACCTCGCTAAATTTGGAGGAGACTCCAATTAGCACCGCCAAAACTGGCAGTTATGTCGAACTTGGAACACATCCAAAATCTCTACCAACTTAATCCATCATTAATGTGGGTTTAATTAGTGCTAAATGGGATTAGGGGCGCACTTAGCACTGACCCTAGCCCTTGGTTTCGATGCTTGGTCACATGGGGAGGGGGCTGGCCCGCAGCGCTGGCTCCCTCCGCCCCCGCCGTCAGCGTTTCCACAACATTCAAATATAAGGTCATGGCTAATGTTTTCAAGACCTGCACTTTGGTCCATTGGTAATATGTTGGAGTTGGAAGGGGGAGGTCACAGGTTCGACTCGCCCTTCACCCATCCCATATATATTTTGTCCCCCAGTTAAATCATTGCACATACAATATAGTTCATATTTTTACGTTGACCATATGACATTTAATTGAACTTTGATATAATTTGAACTTTGGAATATCAGGATTTGTAATGTTTAATATTTAATATTTGATATAATATAATATATATTATATATATATCTATATATATATATATATATATATATATATATATATATATATATATATATATATATGTATATATATATATATATATATATATATACATATATACATATACATATATATTATACAGATATATATATATATATAATATATTATATATATATATATATATATAATAATATATATATATATATTATACATATATCTAGATATATATATATATATATATCTGTATATATTTATATTGTATATGTATATATTGTATATATATATATATTATATATATATACATACAATTTCTACATAATATTCACTATGAACCATAATTCCACTTTGGAGAACATTAGGCAATTTCACCTCCACACAACCAAACTAGCGAATACTGAAGTGACACTTGTCACAACCTCATTGGGCAAAAAACTGAAGAAGATTCCCATCATGCTGACTGTACTGCCATGTCATCATTTTGTCTTGTTTTACAATTTTTTTAGCTGTTTAGGAAAATGAACAGTAGGCTTTTTCTCCTTCATCTGGACTCAATTTTCAATGAAATGAATTTCATTGCGATCGTCTTGACAAGACAGATGCAGATGTATAATTTTTTAGCCAACCTGAGAACTTTGACTTTTGAGCTAAATACTGAACATGTGATTAGTAACTCATGTTGGATGTTTTTCATTAAATTTCCCATAAAGCGGTCAAACAAATTATCCTCTAGAATGTTCTTTACCCTGAGACTCGACTTTTGGAATTTGTGAATGTGCTATGTAATTGGACCTTTTTGCCGAAGATTTACCAATTGTCTAAAGAATTTATTCCTCTTAATATCCCCATAACATGTTATCAAGTCCTCCATAAAAATGGAAAAAGATACAATATACAAGTCATTTATACCATACAAATTGATCACTACCATCAAACTTCTTCATATCTATCTTTAGAATGAAGTACTTACTTGGTGCTACATTGAATCCTTAATGGCATGGGCCTTGAGGTGATGAAAAATCATGCTTTGGGGACTCAATCTTTATTTCCTCCATATTTTCATAATTTCCTTGAGTATTCATATATCCTTTGGGGAGTTTCTCCTCTTGGGTATTTAAGAGAAGGATGGGCATGGAAATTTTCAAATCTTCTATATTATTTTCCATCTCATCCATTTTGTTTTCCAAATTCTCTTCTCCCTTGTCAATCTAGTGAGAAATTTCTTCTTTTTTCTCTTGAGTCATAGTAAATCTCTCTGAGGGTTTTTTTGGTCAAATATATTTTGAAATGCCCTTAAGATCCATGTGATAAAAACAATAATGCCACTCTTTTATATCTTTATCCAATATTTTAAATCACCTAAAATAGATCTTCCAATCAAAATTTATGCCAATTATAAGTTGTGTATCTTTCAAAAGCCTAATTTGTAAATTATTTAGATGGCTACCTTTGTCCTTATATATCTACGAAATTTAACCACTTTTGAGTTTGAAATTTTGGCTCCTAATAATTTGACATGTCTTCTTTGCAATTCCACAAATATGATCAAAGTTTGGTTTTCCAAGTGAAAGTTTAGTAACTTTCTCAAAACTTATTATTTGTTGGCCTCTTCTCAAGAGCAAATTTGGACATCATGCCACATGTCCAATTTCTCAAATTTGGTTTGGGAATTTTTAACCCAAAGTATTTCGATATGTTTTTTTTAATTCTTAAAATTTCACAGTTTGAAACTCCTCTTATATAAAGTTACAATGAACCTAACAAGATGTTTGGTTTAAAAAACGATTTCAGGAATAGCCACAAACCCTAACTTCTATAGGGTATATCTCAAAAATTATAGTGAACCAAAATATAAAACTTTTACCACTACTAACCTAAGAAATTTCCATAGTATCCTCAAAATTTCATTATCTAAAGCTTCCCATAAACAAAGTTATGGCAAAAAATCTAAGATGACTTGTTTGAAATTGAATTTAAGAACAATAATAAACCATGACTTCCACAGGTCATATCTTGGAACATATACCAAATGAAAACCTAAATTTTGAGTGCATGTATTTTGATATTTCTAATTCACCTCTACAAAATTTCACTATTTGAATCTTCTAAGAAAAAAAAAATTATGGAAAAAAGTCCAAGATGACTCATTGGAAACTAAATTCAGGAACAACCACAAACCCTAACTTCTATAGGGTATATCTTCGAAAGTATAACAAATAAAAAATTTAAAATTTTACCACATGTAGTTCACTATTTTACCTTAATCTCATAATTTTTTCATTGTTTGAAGCTATACAAAAATACCATGAAGTCTCAGCCCACGGGGCATAGAATAGATTGTGATGGGGTGTATTGTTAAGTCACTTTGTGATGTGAAGGTCATTAGTTCGAAACTTCCTGGGAAAAAATATAACCATGTTAAGGGTTGGTGTGGCTTAAGAAGGGTGCAATCCCCAGGCGATTTTGACGGCTTAGATGCCCCTGGGTCACGATTTTTCAAGCCATAAGTCAAGCCTGATGTAATCTTTGGAGAACTCAAACAACTTGACCAAAAAAATTACCATGAAGTCTTGATTGAAGGAGAAAAAAACCATAAGACCATAGCTCTAAAACCCAATGCTATGAACCATGTGCCGTAAAAATGATAAGAAGTTCAAAGAGCACAATCCACTTTGAGGGTTTAGCCTCCTTTTATAGTGAATACAAAGAAGACAATATATGATGGTTCCCAAGACTAGGTCTCCTTAGTGTATATATAAGAGACAAAGGGTACGATTATAAAGTAAGGTTTTGGCCTGCATAACAATATAACAATTAAAATTTGATAACTCAATGTCCAAGGATTAATAAGGGGTTTTAGGGTTATCATGGGGCTTGTCTAGGGCTTAACACCAAATATGTTTAAAAAGGTTATATCTTTATTTCTTGTTTAATTTCGACTAGAGGTCTAATATTATGGTGATTTTTTGGTGAATTGATATGTAAATTTTTTGTTTGTTATACTTAATAAAGAAAATTGACAAATAATTAAGGCATATTCTTCTTGCATCCATTTTTCTTCTCAAAATGACTATCATACTTTTTCTTAGAACACACACACACACACACACACACCAATTGATATTAACAAATGTTGTGGTCGAACTAGATGTCACAAATTGATCCAAAATGGATTCAATTTTGCCTCCATATCAAAGTATTCAAATACATTTGAAAGTCAACTCACATAGAAGTGCTCGTTAATACGAATCCAATGGTGCAAACAACGTGTAAATCCGAGTCTGGATGAAGAAATTAGAGCCAATCAAAGATTTAGGTCAATAGTCAATGCTTACATCAGCAGGACACGTGGCAACCCGGGAATGAGTCACAGGTTCTGTATGATGTCAGCGCAGAAGGTAACATGGCAATTCGTGATTGGTTCATACAACAGGTGATTGGTTCAGCCCGATCAACGAACCAGAGCAGAGATCATCCGATCAGAGGATATCGACGCATATCGCGTCAAGACGTGCAAGCAGGTTAACCTTGAAAACAGACGCGATATGGTTATTCAAAATAAGTTTAACTTCTTTGAGTTTCAGAAGGGAAGTGGTAAGTGGTATATCGTGCGCCTTAAAGGCTAGAAATGGTTTTTCAAAAATTCACGCGATTCCACTCAACGATCGACACGTAGCACACCAAAACAACTTTTCTCGCGTGTCGGAGTCCTAACCGTCGAACTAGAGGGAGCATGATATTGCGTGATAGCTGTAGGATTGAGAAATATGAATTAACAGTGGAGATCAGCCAATTTTTTGGATCATGTGGGGAATGCGATAACCATTGGATCGCTTGGTATCGAGATCTACACCGAGAAAAGGCCGGACAGTCAAGGTCAACCCCACGCCCGTCGGTCCTTTGGTTTATCCTTTGATTTTAATTTTATCGTATTATTCCATTTTCACCGCAGTTTGTAACTATACATGGTATATCGTTACCATATCATGAAAAGAGTTGACTAGTGTGGTTTTGAACCATTCCAGGGGGTCTAGAGGTCATAGTGGCCAAATACAGTGGATTTTATATTCATTTTGACTCGAAAACTCGAGCTGAACACAGTAGTGAGCTCCATTTTCGTATTTGAGACTCTGATTTTGAGCTCATACCTATAACAGAAATTTGAAGACATAATAAAGAGGTCATCACTGGAAGCGAAAGGACCAGGAGACGTAGCCAGGAAGTCTAGTGAACTCCTTTATTAAATTTGGCTGTGTTGATATTTTTGAATGTGTTTTTCAAGTTGTTTATGTTTTTATGTTATTTTCAATTTTTTCGATCTGTTGCACTAAGTAACATAGGCAACTTCACACATAGTATATAATACCTTTTTCATTAACGGATCAAGTGGTATCAGAGCTCAAGGTTTTTAAGGTTGACAAGTTGTGTGGAGATTTGAACGCTTACTAGGTTGAGGCTCGGACAAGGTGAAGGTGAACTTGTTGAGGCGAATTCAAAGATTGGAAGGGTCTTTTCACAAAGAAGGATGGAAGATGAAACTCCACTTCGGTCAAAATCCCAATTCTTGGATAGTTTCATGATGATACATGTAATGGTGGAAGAGATGTATAATGAGTTTAAAAAGGGTAAAGGTGAAGGCACTTCATCACCTAAACCAGGCAAAGGAGCAGAGGAACCTTTTCTTTTTGTTCCTCCAGATAAAGAAGATAAAGGAAAGGAGGAATGCTTCCTCCACCATCTCCTCCATCATCACCATCATCGTCATCATCATCGTCTTCTTCTCATAAGACTAGTTCTTCTAGAAAGAAAAGGAAGAAATCCTATTTGATCAAATTAGATGTAAAATTTGATTTGCAAATTTATGATGGAGAACTTAACGCTAAAAATCTTGATAATTGGATTAGACAAATTGATGTATATTGTAGGGTGCAGAAAGTTGATTCAGAAAGGAAGAAGATCCAGCTTGCTAGCCTTTGACTTGGAGGAATCGTACTTGTATGGTGGGAAGGCAAGACACAAGTAGATCTCCAAAAACATGGTAAAATCATTTCATCTTGGAATGAATTTTTTTCTGCCATCAAAAAGCAATTTTATCCTTTGGCCTATATGCTGCAATAAGCAATGATGAGTTGGTAAACACTACGTCAATTAAAAGGTCAAAGTATTCAGAGTTATACTTAGGAATTCCATAAGAGAGCATTAACATTAGGCATATCATTGGACTCACCAGAGACATTGTTGAAATACATAGGTGGTCTTCATAGTTATTTGAGGCATACCATACTTATGTTTAATACAACTAGCTTAGATGATGTATCAGTTCAAGCAACTCATCTAGAAGCTAGAGGTAAAAATGTAACCCAAGATGTTGGGAAATCATCCAAACCTATTGAAAACAAGAGTAAAGGCAAGAAGAAACTGAAATGGAAGGAGATGAAAATAAACACTGTGAAGAAGGATAAACCTTCATGCACTCATTGTAAGAAGGAAGGACACGATGAGGCACACTGTTGGTCTTTGCATCCAGAATTGAAGCCTAAGAAGTTCGGGAGTAAAGAGTGAAAGAATGTTGTTGCTATTCAAAAGGACTTGGGATCAGACTCAAGTGATGAGACAACGGTTACAGCTACAGGTATAAAAGTAAAGATTCTAAAGCATCTACAAGTATTTCTTCGCATTATATTGAAAATGATAATGATGAGAGGAAAAGAAATGAGCTATTTCATATTAGAGTCATTTCCCAACATACTAAAATTGATACTTTATTTGATAATGGGTCACAAGTTAATTTGATTTCTGAATCAATTGTCAAGAACTTGGGTTTGGAAACAGAACCTCATAAAAAGCCATATCCATTAGGTTGGGTGTGTGATAAAACAAAGTTACAAGTTATGAAACAATGTAAACTTCGTTTTGCTATTAGTTCAAAGTTTGTAGATGAGGTTGAGTTAGACATAGTCCCATTGGACATATGTGGAATTGTATTAGGAAGTCCATACTTTTACAATAGAAATGTTATCTTCTATCGAACTAAAAATAAGTATCAACTCACTAAGGATGGAAATGAATATATTGTAAGGGCTCATAAACTCAAGGATAACTTCTCTCTCATAAATTCAGGACAGATGAAAAGAATTGTAAATTCAAGTAAGTAATTTTTACTTATGATTGTAAAAGCAAAGGATATTGATAAATTTGATGCATTCCAAGGTTGTAATCCTATATAGAAAGTAGATCTAGTGAAAGTTGTTTTCGATTATGATATTCTGTTTCAAGAGCCTAAAGGGCTTCCACCCAAGCGAGAGATAGAACATGATATTTATTTGCAACAAGATGATCCACTACCTAGCATTGGAATGTATAGGTTATCAGCTCTAGGGAATGCAGAGATAAAGAAGCAGGTATAGGAATTGCTCGATCAAGGGTTTATTAGACCAAGAACATCACCATGTGGATCACCTATTGTGTTAGTGTGAAAGAAAGACGGTTCATGGAGAATGTGCATTGATTTTAGAGCATTAAATAAAATCACAATAAAGAATCAATATCCTCTTCCTCATATTGATGATTTGTTAGATCAGTTAAAAGATGCAGTTTACGTCTCTAAATTGGACTTGCGAAGCGGCTACCATCATATCAGAGTTGCAGAACATGATGTATGGAAGACTGCTTTCAAAATGAAGTAAGGACTCTATGAATGGATGGTTATGCCTTTTGGCTTAACTAATGCTCCAGCTACATTCATGCGAGTCATGAATGATGTATTTAGACCATTCATTGATGATTTTGTAATAGTATATTTAGATGATATTCTTGTTTTTAGTAGAACATGGGATGAACATGTAAAGCATGTAAAGGAGATTTTAGATGTTTTGAAAAGAGAAAATCTCTATTTAAAACTGTCAAAATGTGAATTTGGCAGAACATCTTTGAATTATCTGGGTTATATTGTAGGGGGTGGTGAATTGAATATAGATCCCTCTAAGGTCGAAGTCATTGTAAATTGACCTAAGACCAATACTGCTACAGAAGTCAGAAGTTTCTTAGGGGCATTGCAATATTGGAGAAAGTTTATTGCTAACTTTTCTTTGATTGTAGCTCCTTTACATGCTTTATCAAGTGTGAAACAGGTGTTTCAATTTGCAGGCAAACAACAGAAAGCCTTCGACACATTCAAAGAAAGGATCAATACAGCGCCAGTATTAGCACTACCAGATCTTCAACATCCATTTGAGATCGAGACATATGCAAGTGAATATGCCATGGGGGCAGTGTTGATACAGCACAGAAAGCCTATATGCTTTCATTCTGAGACATTCACATCAGTAGTAGTTAACTATCCTACATAGGATAAAGAATTGTATGCATTAGTTCAGAGTGTTAAAAAGTGGAAACATTATATAATGGGTAAAGAAACACTCATACATACAGATCATCAACCACTTCAATATTTACACTCTCAAACAAAATTGCAGCAATCAAGACCTTAAAGGTGGATGGGTTTTCTATAGCAATTTCATCTTGTTATTAGATATAATAAGGGCATACATAATAAGGTTGCAGACATGTTATCAATACCAATTATAAATGCATCCACAATACTTAAGCATAATTCGGTAATTCATGAAAGTTACATTGAACAATATGCTCAAGACACGGATTTTAAGGATGTATATGCAACTTTAAGTCATGGCAAGCAGGTAGAAGAATTGGATTATTACATAAAGGACAAACTATTATATCATTTGGGAAAGTTATGCATTCCACAAACTGAAAGAGTTAATATAATTCAAGAAGCACATACTTCTCTCATATCAGGTCATTTTGGTGTAAGTAAAACAGTTGCACAATTACAAAGATTTTGCTATTGGCCACGAATGAATGAGAGAGCGTCTAGATATATTAAAGGATGTATTATGTGTGCTACAAGCAAGCCAAGTAATAGAAAACTAGGCTTGTATACTCCACTTCCAATTCCTTCTCGTCCTTGGGAAAGTGTTTCCATGCATTTTGTTGGGGGATTGCCAAAGTCCAGAAAGGGTCATGATTATTTGTATGTAGTTGTGGATAGGTTCAGTAAGATGTATATTTTGACACCATGTAATAAATAGGTCACAGCTAAACAAACTGCAAAGTTGTTCTTTCAAAATGTATAGGTTCATTTTGGGTTACCCACCTCTACTGTGTCTGATTGAGATTTTCGAATTGTTGGGAAATTTTGGTCAAGTCTATGGGAGTTAATGGACACAAAGTTAAAGAATAGCATGACATTTCATCCCCAAACAGATGGTCAAACAGAAGTGGTCAACAGGACAGTGATACAGTTGCTTCAAGGATATTGCAGCAAGCATCCCAAACTTTGAGATGAGCATTTGTGTTATGTGCAGCATGCTTACAACCATGCAAAACATTCTTCTACTTAGAGATCTCCTTCTGAGACTTGTTTTGGTTTTATACCAAAGTCTCCCTTGGATTTTGTCTTTGGTAAAGACATAGCAGTTGATGGGCACAGTGATGTGGACAAAGCAACCAAGTTCATTGAAAAAATCCGGGAAATTCACCAGGCAATACATAAATGGTTGGAAAGAAGCCAAGCAAGGTATAAGGCGCGACATGACAAGCATCGAGTTGAGCATAGTTTTCAAGTTGGTGATCAAGTCGGGTTGTACATCAGGAAAGGAAAACTGCAAGGGGAAGGTAAAAACTTGAAACCAATTAGATATGGTCCTTTCAAAATACTTGACAAAATTGGTGAAAATGCTTTCTGCCTAGATATATCAGCTTATATGCAAATATATTCCATCGTAAATGTTGAAAACTTGAGATTGTATGAACCTTCATTGATTTGAGATCCTGAAGAGCAAGGTCAGCTACCTTCCATTGAAGATCTTTTGCCTGAGTATCTCAATGAGCTATGGGAGAACACAGTTCTTGACAGGAGGATAAGGACTTCGCGATGAGGAAATGTTGAGTATCTTTGAGTTGGACTCAAAGGTACAAATCCAAGTAAAGCACGATGGATAGATATTGGAAAAATGAGGGAACTTTATCCTCACTTACTCGACAACTAAAAGAAACTTTTGGTGGACCAAAAGCTTCCAGTGGGGAGGAGTGATCCAAAATGGATTCAGTTTTGCCTCCAGATCAAAGTCTTCAAATACAGGTGAAATTTAGCTCATGTTGAGGTGCCCGTTAATACGAATCCAACGGTGCAAACAGCGTGTAAATCCGAGTCCGAATGAAGAAATTAGAGCCAATCAAAGATTTAGGTCAACGGTCAATGCCTACGTCAGCAGGACACGTGGCAACCCAGGAATGAGTCACAGGTTCTGGATGATGTCAACACAAAAGGTAACATAGTAATTTGTGATTGGTTCATACAATAGTCAATTGGATCAGTCCAATCAATGAACGAGAGAAGAGATCATTGGATTAGAGGAGATCGATGCATATCATGTCAAGACATGCAAGCAGGTTAACCTTGAAAATGGATGTGATATGGATATTCAAAAGAAGTTTAACTTCTTTGAGTTCCGGCAGGAAAGCGGTAAGTGGTATATCATGTGCCTTAAAGGCTGGAAATGTTTTTTCGAAAATTCACACGATTCCACTCAGCGGTCGACATGTAGCACACCAAAACAGATTTTCTCGCGTGCTTTCGGAGTCTTAACCGTCGAATTAGTGGGAGCACGATATTGTGTGACAGCCAGAGGATTGAGCAGGATGAATCGACGGTGGATCGCTTGGTATCGAGATCTGCATCAAGGAAAGGCTGGATGGTTTGGGTCAACCCCACGTTCACTGGTCCTTTGGTTTATCCTTTGATTTTAATGTTATCGTATTATTCCATGTTCAGCATAGTTTGTAACTATACATGGTATATCAATACCATATCACGAAAAGAGTTGACTAGTATGGTTTTGAACCATTCCAGGGGGTCTGGAGGTCAAAGTGGCCAAATACAGTCGATTTTATATTTGTTTTGACTCGAAAACTCGAGTTGAACACAGTGGTGTGTTCCATTTTTGTATTTGAGACTCTGTTTTTGAGTTCATACCTGTAACAGCGATTTGAAGACATAATAAAGAGGTTAGCACTAGAAGTGAAAGGACCAAGAAACGTAGCCAGAAAGTCTGATGAACTCCTTTATTAAATTTGGTTGTGTTGATATGTCAGAATGTGTTTTTTCAAGTTGTTTATGTGTTTATGTTATTTGCAATATTTTCGATCCGTTGCACTAAGTAACATAGGCAACTTCACACCTAGTCTATAATACCTTTTTCATTAATAGATCACCCATAAACATACAAAATTTCAAAATAGGACAAGATTCAACCTTTAAAATAGAGGGTTGAGATAAACAATTATGTTTTGTATCTTTCTTTTTTAAGCCCATTACATTTCTACATGTGTATTGCCTAACAAAATTCTTAATGAGAAGAAAATTGTGGGAAAATATGTGTTAATTAGCAAGGATAAAAATCATATTTCATGCCTTGATTGGGTTGTGATCTTTCCTTGGTACCTTATGCATGGTTCTTTAATGTCCATGAAATACTCATCCTCTCACGTAGTTGTGGCTTGAAAATTGGTTGCTTCATCTTCCATTGTTGGTTTGAGATAGTGAGGAGCTCCCTAACTCTTTGAAAAATCTAAAAAGGTGCTACTAACCATTGAATCCTAAGTAGAGCTTGAAGGGCCTCTAGGGGGATGGTCTAGACAAAGAAATGCCTAAATGAAGGGCGATGATCTTGACTGACTCATGCATCGAACTAGACTCTCTTGCTACAATGTTTTTAGTTCCATAATATGTACTCCATTGCTAGAGTCTAGTTGGCTTGTCTAGGTAGACTCCCATGCTTGCAAAAGTGTGTACACATTATGTGTACACCTAGAGTAGTTCCATAATATGTACTCTAGGACAAAGGTCAACCTAGAGTACATATTATGGAACTACTAGTTGGCTTGTCTAGCAACACTCCTATTGACGGTGTTGGAAATTCGTCAACCAAGGGGTCTCTCTGATGTGAAGTCCCAATTATAACTCACATCGTTTGGAGTAGGAGCCCCATCCAGAATATCGGCCTGATTGCCATATATTCTTATATATTTGCCTTGGCTCTAACTATCATCAAGAGATCAAAATGTGTAGTGCCTTCGATAAAGCAACGGGGGTGTGCTTGGTAAGTGTTTTATTGTATATGCGTTAAAATTCTTTCACTACGAAGGGGAGAACAAGTGAGCCTCTAAGAGAGAGGTAGTGGTATCACCCTAGTAGAGACACACATGAACAAGAAGGGTCCATACAACATCAAGCATAATAGTCCACAGAGATGCAACAATCCTTGAAACCAATATAACGAGGAAGGTCTATCTACTATCCAACGGAATAGCCCAGGAGGATGCGACAGCGATAATAACAGTTACAACACATTCTCAATACGATAAGTACCAAAATAATGGAAATAGTTCAACTACTTTAGCATAGATGAAATCAAATATGAATTACAAACATTCACATAATAGTCTTACAAATATCCATAATCCATGCATGAAGAATGTGCTAGCCCATAGGGATTCTCATATTAAGTAAAAGTTCCAAGACACATGTATACAATGAACACCACTAGCTCCAATAGTGGAGTGTTGGAGCCACTCATTTCTCCTCAAATAACTATCTTATCTCTCTAATGCCTTGCGGGAGGAGCCAAGGTGAAAAGTCCTTTTCTCATACAATGAGGGAATATATATAACCAGGGGGTGATGTGATCCAGGTGGATGTTGGTGGCCACCCACCTATCCCATTTGGACCCCCACAATTGTCTCTTTCAGCTTTTTCAGTTTCCTAAATTGTAGCATAGTTTACTATTTGTAGCAGTTTTTCAGATCCTGAACTTCCGGAGAGGATAAAAAAACTACTAAAAATAGTAAATTGTGCTACAATTTAGGAAACTGAAAAAGCTGAAAGAGACAATTGTGGGGGTCCAAATGGGATAGGTGGGTGGCCACCAACATCCACCTGGATCACTCTTGGAACTATGCAGTTTTCTCCCTCAGTCTAGACTGGACTGTGCACTGCATAGTCTCAAGGCTCAAGCCTCATCCCTGAGCTCTTGAACTATGAAATTGCATAGTCACCTGGGTGCATCTACCCTCCAAAACTTCACAATAGTCTTATCCAGTGCTTGTCCCCTCAACCTGGCATCTTGAGCTCTCGGACTGCGCTTTTCCCTTCCTTATCCCTACCTGAACTGTGCATTGCATAGTCTCAAGGCTCAAGTAGCACCCCTGGTCACTTGAATTGTGCAACCGCGTATTCACTAAGCCCTCTCTTCTGACTTTTCACCTGGTTCTAGCTCAGTCAATGGATAAAATTGCACCATCTTAGACTAGGGGGTTTCCGGACTGATGTTGTCTCGTCATGAGTGAATTGCAGATACAAGTACTTTACCATGTTATGGCGAGATGATGAAGAAAGAGATTAAGGATGGAAACATGTTGAAAGACACTCTTGTAGCTTAACATCCAAGTTAATCAATCAAAAGAAAGCAAAGGGACATCGGTTTGTGATCACAACTCAAGAATTAAGATATGGCGAGATGATGAAGAAAGAGATGAAGGGTGGAAACATGTTGAAAGACACTCTTGTAGCTTAACATGCAAGTTAATCAATCAAAAGAAAGAAAAGGGACATCAGTTTGTGATCACAACTCAAGAATTAAGATCATTGAAGATTCCTTATCACCGATTTATACGAAGGTGAAAAGAAGAGCATTCCCAAGCAAACACTCAACACGCAGTAGCAACAATGGCTTGACAATGCCACATCATCAAGTAGTCCATGTTAGCAGTGTCATGTCATGTAATTTCATGAGTTTTCATATGCCACAACGTCATTGTGGATCATGTAAATGGTAATCAAAATTTATTGTAAAGTGGAAGTCCAAATGACACACATGGAATATAAAGAGTCATGTAAGTTGAAATGTGATAGTAAGTCAAACAATCATGAGGGTATTCAAAGAGTCACAAGGAAGGGGAAGCATCATGATCCAGGTGGATGTTGGTGGCCATCCACCTATCCCATTTGGACTCCCACAATTGTCTCTTTCAGCTTTTTCAGTTTCCTAAATTGTAGCACAGTTTACTATTTTTATTAGTTTTTTCGGGTCCGGGAACTACCACTTTGGGAAGGGAAACATTGGTCCATGGACCCATGTTGCCCCCAAATTTCCCAAAAAAACCATGATCCAGGTGGATGTTGGTGGCCACCCACCTATCCCATTTGGACCCCCACAATTGTCTCTTTCAGGTTTTTCAGTTTCCTAAATTGTAGCATAGTTTACTATTTTTAGCAGTTTTTCAGATCCGAGAACTACCACTTTGGGAAGGGCAACATCGGTCCATGGACCCATGTTGCCCCCAGATTTCCCAAAAAACGTCGTTTAGGGCCTCAATACGGCTCCGAAAGCTCAGGACCCGAAAACTGCTAAAAATAGTAAATTGTGCTACAATTTAGGAAACTAAAAAAGCTGAAAGAGACAATTGTGGGGGTCCAAATGGGATAGGTGGGTGGCCACCAACATCCACCTAGATCAAAGAGCTAGTGTGGGAGGCTGAGGGGATGGAGACTAAGTGAACACATTGTGCAGTTTCAGGAGAAAAGGGAGGTTGGGCTATTGTGCAACTATGCATTTCAAAAGCTTAGGGAATGAGCTTGTGGCTTGTGATTGTGTAGTGTGCAGTTAAGGCCAAGCTGGGAGGATTAATTGTGCAATTCTAGGAGGCAAGGTCAGGCTTGAGCACTGAAGTTTCAAAATGCGCAGTTCTGGGCTTGAGCACTAAAGTTGTGAAATGTGCAGTTCTAGGCTTGAGAACTGAGGTTGTGAAATGCACAGTTATGGGCTTGAGAATTGAGGTTGAAAAATGTGCAGTTATGGGTTTGAGCATTGAGGTTGCGAAATGCACAGTTTTGGAGGGCTGGATGAGGCTATGTTTCCAGGACTTTTTCAAAATTTGGCTTAATTGTGGGACTGAAGAGACTGTTGTGAATAGTGATATGACTTGATTGTGATCACGCACTTGAAACACTTTGACGACACAACAACATAGATCGTCCAGTGCATGTTAGCAACATATTTTCCTCAATGCGACAACTTTGTGACAAGTGTGACACTAAAGGTACACTTTGCAATGACCGTGACGACACTTATGTGATAATGCTTAGAAATTTGGGAATGAGTGCGACAGATGTTTACATAGTTTGAATAACTCATCAAAACAGGCTTCCATACATTGTGTGATATTGAATCATGCAAAAAGACGACAGTTTACCCAACTTGCGAAGGGGAGAAAAATACTTCAAGAAATTACATGAAATAAGTTATGGCGTTTGCAACAACAATGTGCAAGACCAAGGAAGGCTTTGAAATTGAGTGTATGCCAAAATTTTGGTGGGTGTTGTACTAGCTACAAAACTTTGCGACACATTTGTATAATTCCAGCTTCTCTTCCTCAGTTAACTTCTTCTATGCAGGCCTTGGTTCTTTAGGGAGTATTGATTCATCGTGCATATTACTTTGGTCTCCCCACTTACCCCATGAATAGACACAGTCCCCTTTATGTCTTCTTGGTTGAACACAACATAAGATTCAGCGATATCGCAATGTTTCGAGTTGGGAAGGGTAGTGTAGCTTGGGAGCTTAAGATTTTCAGAGTATAATTTTTCATCTCTGTTGTTGCTCTACTGCTAGCAGGCCTGGACAGTACCCCAGCAGATTCATGCAAGAACAGAAATATTGCTCTGCTACCAGTGAGCCTGAACAGTACCCTGAAGGAGTTGCTTGCTTCACCTCTCTACGCATGGAGCCTTTCTCTTCCTTCACTTTTATTTATTTATCTTAAAGAGGATTTTGAATCGACACTTATTCATTTTTGGGTGGAAGAGGGACCCTGTCTTATTGAGAGCAAAAGAGGTTGTTCCTTCAAAGAAGAATATAGAGACATCTGACTTAGTTTTGCTCATTTAGACTTTTCCCCTTCTCCTCTTCTACTGATTAGATAAGCATGAAAACACTAAAACACAAAACTGATTGTAGGCATACGGTTTCCTTAATAGACATAGGTTCATCATTGGACCAAAACTCTCCTTACGAACTGATTCTATTTTCCTTTAGAACTTCATCGACCAAAATATATAACCGACACAAGAAAGAGAGACTAGAGGTTAGCCAAATGTTGAAGTGTCACAAGACTCTTCAAACTTCAGCCACACACATACTAATAATCCAAAACATGTCCAGGCACAACACTTATTCACATGATGAAAATAATAAGAAACAAAAACAAAAGAAACAAAATGAAAGGAAATACAACACACAACAAGGAAACAAAACCAAAAAAACAAGCAAAAGAAGCTAAATCAAGGAATAATGCAAGAGAAAAGTAAGAAATACAAGAGAAACTAAAGAGAACAACATGGGGTGGGTGCAAGGGGAGGAAAATTAAGATGCATCTAATACTACTTCTAACCTAACAACTAGAATATCGAGGTCACGTGTAGTGGAATTTCCAATGTAGCCACCGTAATCGTTCCCAACCTACAATCGCAAAGATATGATCAATTAAAATAGATATATAGCAATGTTGCAAGAGAAAATATGAGATATTGAATAATTTGCACAACAAAAGGAAGGTCTTGCCTATGGGCAGAAAGGTGTGTCACCACCACTATTTTCATCCAATTCACATTCTTACCTTTTCGATGAATACCATCTTTCAACAAACCTCGAAAGCTTCTCATAGATGTGTCTCCATCTACACCGAACTCCTTGGCAAGTGTGAGGGAAGATCAAAAATTTTTATCTCTGAAAGAATTTCCAGGTAAGATCGTTCCAACCATTCATCGATTGGATCGTAAAATTCATAATGATCCTCTTGAAAACCTCAAAATCTTTGGAAATATGAATTTTTCAATTACAGGCGGGGGATTATGATGGGAATCTTGTGATGGAAAATTGGTATGATCATATTTAGCAACCATGTCGAGACAATGAGGACCTGACATAACCATCAACGAAGGTTGAAGTGCCTCAACTGCTTGACAAAAATCTGAATAGTGAGATATTGAACAATGAAGATCAGAGGATGTAAAACAATTTTCAATGGATATGCTGATGGGAAAATGATAAGCTGAACGACAATCATCAGAGAGAGAATAATGATCAGATGGGTTGATTAAAGCATCAGACTCCTAGTTTGTAATTAACCAAGATAAATCAATGTGGACAGCTCTACAAATGCTTTGAACAATCAAACCAACTTACTCGTAATTCAAATGTGACAAACCAGTTTCTTGTAACTGATGACAAATTGTACAAGCATCGTAATCATCAAAAGAATTTAAAAGGGAATGATGAAGAACTTGATTCATGTGATAACTCATGCATTCATTATCACTCGAGAGGATTTCAGGTGTGATGAAGGGAAAGAATTGTAATATAGCATTTGCAAGAAGAACAAGGATTTGACTATTAAGAAATGAATTCGATAAGAATGATTCCTTCAGCCAAAGATAGTCCTTGGAATGATAAACTTCGCAATTCCATGATTTTGTGAGAGATACACATTCCAAACCCAAGTTTGATGTGAGATATTTGCATGAAGATGAATGAATTGAAACATATTATTGAATCCAGTCATAAGTAAAATCTTGAAAATTTGAAAGATCACATCCGAGATACCAAACATTTTTCAAAAATAATTTTGCATTGAGTGAAACCATGCAAAGAGAAGGATTGTGTGAAATAAACCAAATCTGACTTAGTTCGGGGGGCTTACTAGAGCTGCGAGATCCTGACATAACCATCAACGAAATTTGAGGTGTCTCGACTTCCTAAAGTCTCAAAATTTTCAAGGATTGTAAAATTGTATTTTGAAGGCTTAACCAAATCATGCATGGTTTGAGGATACTCTTACCACTAGTTTCAATAAGACCACTACTCACTGGATGGAAGCCATCATTGTTATAGGTTTGACTAGATTCTTCGACTTCAACAACCAATTACTCAAGTTGAAAGATTATTCTAATCACAAATTCGAAGGTGAATGAATTAGGGAAATTTCATGAGCAAACTGATTTAAGGAGTTGTCTTCATGCAAGAGAAGAGATAATGAGGGATGGAAAGAGTACTCAGTGATTTGATTGTTTTCATTTGCATCATGGATAACCTCACTGCATTGTGTCAATTGAAAAGATACCTCATTGGATGAAGAACTTAAAGAGCATGGAGTATCTCCATTACAAGTAGATGCATCATAGACGGTAGAGCACAAGGGATAGTGGGATGAAGAGGAAGTTTCGATAAGCACATCTTATTTGACCAAATCAGATTATGGATCTAAAGTAAAATATTCATGAGAAACCAAAAGATCAGTTGATACATCTGGGCATTCGTGATTGCATACATCAATAAAGTCATGATCATTGGAATGATTATTTCCTAAGGCTACGGATTGATCGAAAATATTGATTACATTTGATTCACTACCGAGATTATCAGATTGAAAATCATCCAAGAACAAAAGTGCATCATCCTCATGTGAAGTATTTTCGAAAATAGAAGAAATATTGAGAGCATATTCTCCTTCCTTCTCCCCTACCTATGTAATGTGACTACCTTGTATCTAATCACAATTTGAACCAACAACATGAAAATCAAGAGTGTGAAAAATTAGTTGGTGGAACAGATTGCTCGAGCGGATCATGGTATAAAGAGTCATGGCCTGTAGATGATAGGGGATAAAAAAATTCCAAATCAGATTCGAGACTAGAATATGAACAATAAAATCATCTTGTGAAATGGAGGAGTTAGTCATTAGTCTTCACCACAGGCTCCATGAGCCATTCTCGAATTTCCTCCATTGAATCTAAATTGTCAGAAGCAGAAGAAGAATGAGAAAATGAATTAGGAATTCGATTTGCAAATTTCCAAAATTTACAATCATTGTAAGGAGGCACCCACATCGAGGCTGGAAAAGGAGGAGAACAAGGAACAAAAGGAATAATAGGTTCCTACTCTGAAATTAGAGGTGCCTCAAAATTCACAAGAAACGGGGAAGTGAAAACATCAGGAGGTTTAGATTCAAAATGATTCAAAGAAATTCAAACCAGATGTTCAAACTTTTGCTTATAGAAATCTTGATCCATATCTTCTTTAGGAAACTCATAACATAAATAAAGGAATGTATTCGAAAAACCTTAACTGATTTAGTAGGCTCCATTCGAAGTTGATTGATTCTTTTTGTGAACATCTTGGTTCTCATACCAATCGAAAGCTTAATGAAGCTCTTTAGTAAAATGACGGAGAGAATGAATGGAAGCAGATGGTAAGGTGTGACACCAATACTTAACACGGCCTTCAAGTGTGAGGGTGAATTATATACATAAAACATATTCATCATCGATTTTGAGAGTTTTACAAAGCCCAAAAAAAGAATTTATGTGTCTAGATAAAAATATACCACCCTCGCCATTAAACTTGAACTGAGACAAGGCATGAACAAGTTTCGCGGGGATTGAAATTTTTCCAGAAGGTAGGTTAGCAAAACACTATGGGGTTATAATTACAGAAAAGCCATTTAGGATAGGAGATTCAAAACAAACTCAATGGGATCATCTTGTCATCTAGCCCTCCTTCTAGCACCAATTGTTATAGCTACTACAACAACTCCCTTGCTTGCAAAAGTGTGTTGCATCATCCTTTTAACAAAGGCTTCAAAATCTCGATCTTCCTCGCTAAGTGCTAATGAGGAATCTAGTTGATCGATCCAAATGACTGCATATGGTATATCTCTAGGGAGGATATTCTGACCCCCAAAGATGATACACACTTAGGGTTACAAACGCTCAAATAAATCTCCAAGAACCCAAGAAAAACAATTCACCAATTATCCAATCATATCCAAAAATGGGCTCTCACTTTTCTTTTAAAATGATGGCTATCCAAATACCATGGGTCATTCAAATGCCATTTGCCACTTTTCCTCTTTTAAAAAATTGTCTTTATGTATTTTTTTCCATAAGTTACTTTTTGATCAATTCCTTGATATTTAATATTATGTAGTTAGGTTACTGATATGTCTTTTCTATCAACATCTGTAAAAGGGACATTACAATCCTCCCTTCCTGAAATTGCTTAACCCCAACCAATTCCAACATAAATACCAGGACCCTACACAAGTATGTGGAAGGCTTCAATGCATATCTATTTTATCATATACGTGTTTATAAACTCCACATCTCTGGCATCATCTACCATATCACAAAGATGTAGGCCATGTTCCATAAAAATCCTTGATAAAATTGAAGAGCATAGCTCCTCAAGATTTCCTCCTCCAATGAAATTCATGCATCCTTCAAGAAGAATTATACATGGATGGTTGTCATAAGATCTAGCCTAATAATTCCATGGAATTGTAAGAAAATGCATAAGCTTAGTCAATTGGCCAACCACTCTATGATGATAATTATTGCCATGCACCACTAGTAAACTTGCTCACAAACTTCTAGTCGTACTTCCCCAAAGTTCCCAATGCTCCAATCTGACATGAGTGCAGTTTAGAAACCTTCTATTATGGAGTTGAGCTCTCATGCTATTACATTCATATCCCAAACTGACTACTTCTTGTAGTAGTTACAATCTCCAGGGTTCACTCTCAAACCTGATCTTGGAGTCTTCCCCCAACAAATATGTTGATAGTTCCCCTAGGAAGGGTTTCTACCATGTCTCTTACTTCTTCCTCCCAATTGTGCTCCCCTACTTGGTCCAACCTTGCTATGTGATGGTATGATCTACTTGGATCCCACTGCTAAATAAGGTTGTTAAACTTTTCCATTGATCCCATTGCTAAATAGGGAGTATATCATTCCTAACATTCCATAGTTCCTATTCTGTTATACACCTAGTGTAACGCGGCATCCTACATTTACCTACTTTTACAAGCCCTCTAGGTAATGTTAAGCGAAGTGATACTATGACATGACCCTACCTCCTAGATTTAGTTAAGGAAGTGGGACCTACAACTGAAACTTATTAACCACATACTGACATCCTATAGGGACTACTAATCATCCAGGAGATGAAGAAACACCCTCAAGTGGTCAATCCCTGAGATGGAACTTCATTTCAGTGACCCAGACTCCCAACCACACACTTTACACTGCCTACATGTGGTTGAAGGCCTCCAACCACACTCACAAGCCTTGCTCCATGCAGTTGTGACTTGCATTTCTCAATTCAATGCTTGCGGTTTTGAGATCTGAGCCACAATTCCAGGACAATCTCCAGACCACTGCCCATAACTTCCTGAGACATTCCAAGATCATAAGTAACTTGATGACAAGGCTAAACATACAAACTTGAATTATAAACTTTGCCCAACAAGGTCTAACCATGACAATCATTTCGTCAAACATATGGTGAACATGTAATCTACGGGTCATGAATGTATATCTAATCATAAGATTCGAAAATTTATATGAGATTCACTAAGAAGGTCTAATTCCCTCTCATGATAGCTTCATTAACATCTATTAGCTTGTGCATTCATAAACCATTCATCAACTAGTCAAAACATAATAAGAGTCATAGCTAGAACATGTTATGGAACCATGCTTATAACTAGCATATGACCAAAATAATAACCTTGATAGAACAACCATAAAATCCACATAATAACAACTACAAGTAATCATGAATCACAATAAGAAAATAACTCTTATTAACATAGGAAAATGCCAACCAAGTCAGGGACTTCCACGTACCACCCGACCATAGATTGGGTTGAACCAATTATTTCTTTCATCCAATCACCCTCATGCCATATTCCAAGCATGAATGTGGGAAATCAAGACATAAACAACTAGGGCATACCAGAGATTAAACCACCTCCACCCTTAGTCTACCGTGATCTTGCCAAAACCAGTCAAGATATCGCAATGCCCAAAAAAGATTTGATGCCTCAAAGTTGCTTCACTAATACCTTCAGGAATTTGCCTGAGTCCACCCACCTATTGAGGGATTCCCAAATATTAAACCACCTCCACCCCCAACCCTTGGGAATTTTCTTGAGACCACCTCACCCAGTTCCAAAACTTTTTGACAATCTAAAGGTCAACCAAACAAAAGAATCTCATCACGCCATGGCTATCCGGAAATGGTAAGGCAAGGTTGAAACCACTGTCACACCTGGAAAAACCCATGCCAATGGCAACAAAAGAACCAAATACACAAATGCATGTATCATGCATTCACAAACCAGCTAGGAAATCACACATGCAACCTAATGCCTACAAGTCCTCCTGCTGAAGTTGATTGATCCAACCTTCCTTGCTTGCTTTCTCCTTTTAGTACACTTCTTCCTCTTTCTCACTTGATCCAAGCTAAAACTGGAAAAAAGATTTGCACTAATCCTTAGAAGCCTTTTTATAATTGAGGCCTCTAATTTCTTCAATTTTCCTCCTTATGAAAATTTGTGACCCTTCATCTCCCTTTCTCCTATTTTCCTTTATTTTTATAAATTAATTCCAATTAATGCCTCTTTGCCTTTGCCAATTTCCTTAGCCATAATAAACTGAAAGTAGAACTTGCTAGGATGTTTTTTCCCATCATTGAACTTGGAATACATGTCTCATGACCTTGGTCATATTTTTCCTTTATTAACTTTATTACATGAACTTTTGACCCAAGGCTATTACAAACCCCTCCCCTTGGGGGAACACCATCCTCGGTATTCTATGACACCTATGACCAACAAACCACTAAAAGCAAAACATATTTCTTATGGAGCTTTATAACTTAGCTTGATGCAATATTTACAATAACAACTTGCTGAAAACTCAAAACCAACATGTCAAACATGAAAACCATACCGCTTATTGGAGCTTTATAACACAGCTCATTGCAATATTTACAATAAAAATCAGACATAAATATGTACATATACCAAAACTCCTTTGCCTCAACCGACAAAAAATGAGCGATATATAACCCGCATTTGATCATCCATCTCCCATGTAGCTTTATCAAGCCCAAAGTACTTCCACTGCACTTTAACATGCTTGATTGCTTAGTTCCAGAGCATGAGCCATTTCTGCTGCAATATGCACTCAAATTTCAACTGAAACTATCCTTCTAGCTCCACCTGCAATACAAACCAATCAATCACATGATCAACATCCTTCACATATATTTTAAGTAATGAAACATGGAACATCATAGAATTTCACTGTCGGAGGCAATGCGGGTCTATAGGCCACTAGTTCAATCCTCGTAAGGATCTTAAAAGGGCCGCAATACCGAGGTGATAACTTGGCACATGAACCATTACTTAAGGAGATCTTCTTGGGCTTGATGTGCAAGTACACATTTTCCCCAACCTGAAACTCCTTGAATGCCCTGTGATGATCTACATAACTCTTTTTCTTGTCCCGTGTTGTCTTTAGATTCTTCTTGATAACCTACATTTCCTATTCCATATCAATCAACATGTCTCGTCCAATCAGTACCCTATTCACTGGGTCACTCTTGTTGATGGGAGTATTAAAAATCTACCCATAAAGTGCCTCAAATGGACTCATGGTCAAGGACTCTTGATACCCATTATTATACGCAAACTCTACCAATGGAAGATACTCTTCCCACTTCCTCTGCTGGTGCATAACATACATCCTCAACATGTCCTCTAGAACCTTGTTGACCCTCTCTATATGCCATCTATTTGTGGATGATAAGTCATACAAAAAGCCAACTTTGTACCCAAGCCTACAAACAACTCCTTCCAAAACCTAGAAGTGAACTTGGCATCTCTGTTGCATACAATATTGTTAGGAACACCACGCAATCTCACTATCACCCTGATGAAAACCTGGGCTACCTCAGTAGCTAAATTAGTAGACTTTACTGGAATGAAGTGAGCTACCTTGGTCAACCTGTCAACCACAACCATGATGAAATCATGTTGTCTAGATGTCCTCGACAAACCTGTGATAAAATCCATGAAAATGACCTCCCATTTCCATTCTAGAATTGGAATCAGCTGCAATAGAACATGTGGATGCTTACACTACTTTTACATGTTGAAATCTAAGCACCTTGTGACGAACTCAGCCACCTCTTTCTTCAGATTCAGCCAATAGTAGAACTTCTTCACAATTTTCAAGGTCTTTTGATATCCTAGGTGACTTAAATACGACTTAACATGAAATTCCCTCAAGATAATCTTATTGAGCTCATTGTTGTTCGACAAATAAATCTTGTCCCTAAATCTCACCAAACCATCTACTGTGAGATGATAATCCACATCCTGATCACATGTACCCTGTTGTTGTAACATGTGCTTAAGTTGTTGGTACCTGTCATCCTATTGTCCTGCTTGCAAGATTTGCTCCTGTAAATCTATCCCATATGAACTCATAGCTGTTATTTGATTTACCTACATTCTTCTGCTAAGAGAATTTGAAACCTTATTTTCCTTTCCCTTGATGTACTTGATCTCGAAATCAAACTCACTGAGTGTGGCCAACCATCTAACTTTCCTGGAATTCGGATTAGGTTGGTCAAGCAAGTACCTCAATCCATTATGATCACTCATCAACACAAACCTCTTGCCGAGAAGATAGCTCCTCCACATCTTCAATGCATGAATGATCGCTACCAACTAAAGATCAGGAGTCACATAATTTTGCTTGTGTTCATTCAGTTTCCTTGACTCATAGCATACCACTTGTCCTTATTACATCAAGACTCCACCAAGTCCTCTCTTGAAAGCATTTCTACACACCACGAACTCTTTATCTAAATATGCAATATCTAGAACTAGAGCATTTGTAAACAACTGCTTCAACTGCTCAATAGTTGCTGCACATTCCTCTGTCCATTCAAATTTCTTTCCTTTCCTCTGCAATGATGTGATCTGAATGTAAAAGATTGAAGATTTTTAACAATTTACAAGTTAAATTTATATGTGTTTTGGGTAGAGGATCAAATTAATAAACACATAAACAAGTAAATTTAAACCAAATTTTACGGCTAAACAGAGACAATTAAGCACATATGAAACAAATAACAAAAATCATGATAAAGGAGTTCACCCCTCTCTTGGGCTATATCTCCTGGTCTAGCTTCCAATGGAAGGCCTGTTTCATTAAAAAATCTCAAAGTGTGTTTTACTTTCTTTACATTGCTCAAATAGCAAAACTGGTGTCTCCAATGGATCCAACACTATCAAAAACCCTTGTTTTGGATCTTTCTACACCTCATTTGTCCAAAAACTGAGAAAATTATGCTTGTTTCTTGCTTTTCCCAAATTCTGCAATTAACCATCCTACAATTCGGCCTTAACCTAGCTTGAGTGCCCAAAATGAAAAACCAGTGCACAAAACCTAGCACAATTCCCACTCGGCGGACGAAATTGTAGGACCGTTAAGGGTGACATTAAGCCCCCAGTCCCGAAAATCTTGCTCACTTGGCAGCCATATGATCGCGAAAGGTGTCAAAGTTTTGGGCTATTGTCTGTCCCTCACTCTGATGCATGCCCTTGGTTCCATGTGGCCACATGTGATCGTGGTTTAGCCCCTTTTGGGTTCGCCCTCCAAATTACGAATTGTTGTCAGTTTTATGAGGGTTCAGTATGACCTTGGGTTGGCCCCTCAGGTTGGCGCCCATCTCCTTTACTGCATGTTGGTGGTCACGTCACAGGGTCATATGACCCTGGGGCTGGCCCCTTACCATTTATGTTATGATTCTTTGCGCTCGGTCACACGGATGTGGGCATATGGTTTGCGATCCCTATCTTGGCATATGACTATCTTTGCACTCCCGCCTTTGTTGTATGGGCATGTGTTGTAGACGTGAGGGTTGGGCATGGGTCAGGCTAGGCCCTAGCCCTTGGCCCCCTGTCTACGGTCCTATGGTGTAGGGGTGGTCAGGGGCTATGGCTTAGCCGACCCCTCCCCCATATATGTGCTTAACCCGCATTAAATATGACCTTTATACATTGTTTAAACAAGAAATAAAGTGGTTTATTGGTGTGGGCTTTGGTTAATTGGTAGTTGGTCATGTGTTTGATTCCCTTGGCTGTTATTCAGCCCTCAAACCATTTTTGGTTGCCATGAGGAGGCCACGTGGCACTCCCTCGTTGGCCCACTTCACCAAAACCTTAACCAATGCAAACTTGCAAAATTTGAACCACTAAGATTCTACCACTTGTAAACCAGCCATTGACCGATGATGGTCCAGTCACCCTGCCATGTCATGGTCCAGTCAGCAGTACGGACTGTTGACTGGGCATCCCTACAACTCAAATTCCAAAAAATTTAGTTGTTTCCCAAAATGATCAAAATGTGTTTCTGGGAGCATCCGATGTCAAATTTGAGTGAAACAAGTTGTGTTGGATTCAGATAACCGAGATATATCCAACCATATAGGTTTCTAGATTTATCAAAAACTTTCAATTTTGAGCATTTTTTTATGCACCGAATCACTCCTCCCCATTGGAAACTTTTGGACCTCCAAAAGTCCTTTATCAATGAACAAATAGATGAGGGTATAGTTCCCTCACCCTTTCGGTCTCAATCCACTAAACTTTGCTTCAATTTGACATTTTGAGCTTTTCATGAGAATATATCATTTTCCTTTATTTTTGAGTCCTTGTATTGTTGTCATAGATAACATCTTGTCGCAATTTCCCAGAATATGCAGAACAACAAACTAACTTTGAAGGAATAAACACATCTCCTCTTCGACCTCCAATCAAAGGAAACTTAAACAATCTCAAATTCCTCTCACCTTGAAAATTTTCGTCATGATGATGCTTACCATGTGTAGCCTTGTACTTGGCTCGACTCCTAACCAAATATGGTCGCCATTGCCATGCACCATCCATTTTCAAAGCCAACACATTATGAAACCCACAAGAAGAAGTTTTGGAACCAAGGTCCTCTTTGTCAATTTGCTTTTTCATTTTCTCTTTGACCTCTACACTCTCTAACACTAGCATCTTGTTCACAACAATGTTCAACAATGATGCATGTTGTTGCAAATTTACTTCACCTTGTTTACCTCTTTTAGGAGGCAACATGTTAGACTCCTAAAACATCTTATCACATGAATTGGAAACATCAATGAAATCAGATTTCAAACTTGATTCATATCCTTGAAAGGCTTTAGATTCATCAACACCTTCATGTTTGATCATTAACAATGCAAAGTTCTTACTGGCATTAACAATCCTCTTCATTTGTCCTGCATTTACAAGAGATGCATTCAACTTCTTGCTATTTTCTCTAACAGTGTACTCAATCCCATTCTTGAACAAATGATATTAGTTCTCATGGCGATGAAAATGAGCTCTCCTATCATATAGATATGGGCTTCCCAAAATAGTACCACATATATCAATTGGAATTACATCAAGCTCTACATCATCTAGAAATTTTGTAGTGATTAAAATTTTCAGTTTACATCTTTTTGTCACATGCAATTTTGCATTGTCACGTATCCAACCTAAAGGATAAGGTTTAGGATGAGGAATGGTTTCTAAATTCAACTTCTTGACAATGTCTTATGAGATAATATTTGCTTGTGAACCACTATCAAATAGTGTATCTATCTTGGTATGTTTTGAAAGAACTCTAATATGGAAAAGCTCTATTCTTGTTTTTCATCCTGAGTTTCATTGAGACAATGTGAAGAACTAGTACTTTTAATTTCCTTACCTTTCAAACCCATGGTTTTGATCTTTATTTCCTCTCCAGAATCTAAACCTAAATCATGTTGTGTAGTTGCAGTTGTCTTCTCCTTCTCCTTGTTCTTAAACTTTTTGGGTATCATTTTTGGATGAAGTTTCCAGCAATGATCTTCATCATGGTCATATTCGAAACATTGTTTACATGTGATTTTTTCTTTCTCAATATTGTTGGTATTCTTCTTCCCTTTTCCTTTGAACTTAACTTTTCCTTTTTCTCCAAACTCAAAGGAACTCTCAGTAGTTTCTTCAGAAACATTTTTCCCTCTTGCCTCTAAATGAGTTGCCTGAACACAAACTTCATCTAGTTTTGTAGGGTTAACATTAGAATGGTATGTCTCAAATAACTATGCAATCCTCCAATGTATTTGAGAAAAGTATCTTGTGAGGACAAATCTATGCCTGAAATCAAAGCTCCTTTCCTAAATTCTTGAGTATAAGATTGCACATTTTGCCCTTTAACTTGCCTAAAGTTCTGTGAATCCATAATAGCTTTGTGCATGTATGCTAATGGATAAAACTGCGCTCTTATTGCAACAACAAAATCATTCCAAGAGGGTAAAACCTCATTGTGTTTCTTCATGTCCTCTTGAGTTTTGGCTTCCCACCAAATTAGTGTTGCACCTTCCAATCTAAGAGAATCAAGTTGAATCTTGGTTTCATAATCTTTGATTCTTTATATCCAACAATACACTTAAATCTGATGAATCCAATTATCTAATCTCTTTGCATTTGCCTCTCCATTGTACATAGGTAATTCAAACTTAATAGCAAGCTTAAGCAAAGGAGTTTTACCATGACCCCTTGGTGAACTTGGAGGTGCTTTTGAAAGGGTAGTAGCAGTAGAAGAAGATGAGGTTGCAGATCAAGATGAGGATGATTATGAAGGTGAAGGTGATGGTTTGTCACCATTTCCTCCATTTCCTTTTGGAGGCTTCTCTCCTTTTCCTCTTGAGCTCTCTCCAAACAATTTGGAATTCCTATCCTCATACAAAACCTTAACCATCTCTAACATCTCAAAGAATTCTTTTATGAAAGTCTTCTCATCTTAAAACATCTCTTCGGAACCTTCTTCATGTGCCATGACTATTGAATATTGAGGAGTGCTTGTTCTCCTTGAGACAATCTGAGATATTGGCTACACAAATTCTCCTTCTCCTCTCTTGAGCTTCAACCTTGTAAGCATCAGAAGAAAAAAACCACTTGCAAACAAATCAAATCTTCACAATAACCTATTGCTCTCATACAAAAAATGATCTAAATATAAAATCTTGAAGATTTTTTACAATTTGCAAGTTAAATTTATATGTGTTTTGGGTAGAGGATCAACTTACTAAACACATAAATAAGTAAATTTAAACCAAATTTTACAACCAAATAGAGACAATTAAGCACATATGAAACACATAACAAAAAGCATGATAAAGAAGTTCAGCCCTCTCTTGGGCTACACCTCTTGGTCTAGCTTCCAATGCAAGGCATTTTTCATTAAAAATGATCGAAGTGTCTTTTACATTCTTTACACTACTCAAATAGTAGAACTATGTCTCCAATGGATCCAACACTGTCAAAAACCCCTATTTTGGTTCTTTTTGCACCTTATTTGGCCAAAAATTGAAAATGTTATGCATGTTTCTTCCTTTTCCCAAATTATGCAGCTAACCATCCTACAATTTAGCCTCAACCTGGCTCGAGTGCCCCCAATGTGGAACCAACGCACAAAACCTGGCATAATTCCCACTTGGCGGGTGAAATTGTAAGACCGTTAAGGGAACCATTAAGCCCCCAGTCCCGAAAATCCTGGTCACATGGCAGCCATATGACCATGATAGGTGCTGAAGTTTTGGGTTGTTGTTTGATCCCAACTCTAGTGTGTGCCCTTGGTTCCATGCAGCTGCATGTGACCGTGGTTCATTCCCCTTGGAGTTGGCCCTCCAAATTATGACGCGTTGTTGGTTTTATGAGGGATCAATACGACCTTGGGCTAACCCTCCAAATTATGATGCATTGTCAGTTTTATGAGGGATAAATACGACCTTGGGCTGGCCCCCATCTCCTTTACTGCGCATTGGTGGTCACATTACGGGGTCATATGACCCTGCGACTAACCCCTTACAATTTCCACTTTAATTCTTTCCGCTTGGTCACATGGACATGGGCATATGATTTGTGATCCTAGTCTTGGCATATGATTGTCTTTGCGCTCCCACCTTCTTTGTATGGGAACGTGTTGCTGTCGTGAGGGCTGGGCATGACTTGGGCTAGGCCCTAGCCCTCGACCCCCTGTCTGTGGTCCTATGGCGCAGGGGTGGTCAGGGGCTAGGGCTTAGCCTAGCCCCTCCCCCATATATGTGCTTAACCCATGTAAAATATAACCTTATTGGTGCGAGATTTGGTTAATTGGTAGTTGGTCATGTGTTCAATTCCCGGGGGTGTTGTTTGGCCCTCAAACGAATTTTGGCCGCCATGAGGAGGCCATGTGGCAACCACTAGTTGCCCACGTGGCACTCCCTCATTGGACTACTTCACCAAAACCTTAACCAATGCAAACTTACCATATTCATTATGCCACTTGTCAACCAACCATTGGCCTATGATGGTCTAGTCACCCTGCCATGTCACGGTCCAATCAACAGTATGGACTGCTGGCTAGGCCTCCTTGCAACTCAAATTCCAAAATATTTAGTTGTTTCCCAAAAGGATCAGAACATGTTTATGTGAGCATCCGATGTCGGATTTGAGTGAAACGAGTTGTGTTGGATTTAGATCGTCGATATCTATCCAATTGTAAAAGTTTCAAGCTCTGTTCCACAATTTCAGATTTAAGCATTTTTTTATCCACCAGATCATGATGTAATAGGATAGGAAATCAGTGAGAAGTTCATGATGAACCTCCTGTGATATCTTGCTAACCCCATGAATGATTTGAACTCATCCACATTGCTAGGAGTTGCTCATTCCATGATAGATTTGATCTTTCCTGGGTCCACTGTTATACCTTCCTTAGAAACAACATGCCTCGAGTAGTGAACTTCTGTCTAAAAGAAATTGCATTACTAAGCTTGGCATATTGATCCTCCCTAAATATTCTTAACATTGTTGCTAGGTGTTTTGCATGTTCTTCCTGATTCTTATAATATATCAATATGTCATCAATTAATACTATCACAAACTTGTCCAGATAAGGAGACAACACACTATTCATGAAACACATGAAATTAGTTGGAGCATTAGTCAAACAAAAAAGAACCACAACAAACTCTTAATGCCCATACCTAGTCTGAAAAGTTGTCTTGTAAATTTCCTCTTCTTTGATGTGTACCAGATGATATCCTGATCTCAAATCAATCTTCAAGAACATTGTTTCTCCCTTCAACTGATCAAACAAGTCATCAATCCATGAAAATGGATACAAATTCTTGATTGTCACCTTGTTCAATTGCCTGTAATCAATACAAAATATAAGAGTACCATCCCTCTTCTTCACAAACAACATCGGTGCACCCCAAGGTGACACACATGACCTAATGTACCCCTTTTCAAGTATTTCGTTCAACTGCAACTTCAATTCCACTAATTTTTGAGTGCTCATCTTGTAAGGTTCCTTTGATGCTAGTGCTACCCCTGGTACTAACTCAATAGAAAATTCCATTTCCCTATGTGGTGACAACTTTGAAATCTCTGCTAGAAACACATCCTAAAACTACTACAAAACCAAATACCTCTTAAACACTTATGCATCCTCAACATCGTTACCTTTATCGCTAGAAACACATCCTAAAACTACTACAAAACCAAATACCTCTTAAACACTTCTACATCCTCAACATCGTTACCTTTATCGCTAGAAACATGCACTGCAAATAATGCACACCCTTTCCTGCAACTGCGCTTTGCCTACACAGTTGTAACCATCCTCACCGATGTAGTAATTTTTTACCTTGCAAGATTCTCTTCTCTGCATCATCATCCAAGCACTCAATAGCCTTCTCATAACAATCCACCTTAGTCGTGTGAAGATACAACCAATCCATACCTAGAAGTATATTGTATGATCCCAATGGAAGTACATTTAGACATGATAATGTAGGCATACCATTCAACTCAAATGCATAAGCTCTTACTGTGAAGTAGGAAAGTGTTCCCTCTGCGAACAGAGGCAACCCCTCTAGTCCTAGAGTGGGTCTAGTCACAGCAAAGACAAAACAACAATTGATTCCCTTAAATAGTCATCATTGGAGGTCTACCACAACCCGGTGGTTGATGAAGCTCTGTTGTGTTGCTCCAGCTTCCATTTCCTTCTCCTTAATGAGCAATCAACCTGAAACACCACAAGAAAACAATAGAGCACGTAACCGAGAACAACAATGATCTATTTACTCATAAAGTCAAGAAATCATGAGCTATCAAGTAAATTACATATGAGACATAGGAAATCATCATTGATTCTATTAATAATAAATCAAGAGCAAAGCTTACAACCAAGTCTTGACGTTGCAAGCCTTCTCGGAGGGTCTAGCCAGTATGTTTCTTCAAGCATTCACTCTCAAGGATGGGTCTCCCAAACAAACAATATCGCTCTCTCACTCACAAGCTTTAATACAAAATTAAGGGCACTCCACAACCTCTTACAAACTATTAGCAATCCCACACTTGTCACACTCACATCAAAGCTATCTATCTAGCTCAAAAGCACTAGCAGCACTGTCCAACCAAAAAGAACCACTAGATCATAGCAATGGTGAGTGATTTTATAGGAGAAGGAGTCTCCATGAAATGAGGGAGAGGGAGCTTATCCTCAAGGAAGGTAGCACAAAAGATGGAACCACTATCTCAGAGGGGGGAGGGCGACCCAAACTAACCCAACAACTAGGTCTAGAGACATCCAGAAAGCCGACTGTTATAACAAATTCACCCAATCTGCATCGTCGCTAGATGTAAACTAAGTCTCCGCGACGGCATCGCCAGAGGCAATGCATGCAGATCAATCGTCACGATAAATAGTTAATAGCCTTGTGTCGGGCCTTGAAATCTGTCAGTCATGGGAAACAGATGTACACCTATGACAAGGTCACGATGAGACCGTTTATGACAGGGGTCCGTCACGTATATTACGGGTTTACTCGCGACGAGGTAGAAACTTAGGGAATGACGGTCAACTTGCAGCATCAAAGAGCATTTTCTTAATCTTCTTACATTGGTGGGAAGATATGAACATGTTTATTTGACACATGAGATAGCAGAGGGACTAAGATAAGGAAAATGACAAATTATTATGTAACAAATGTCCCCTAAAGCATGAAGCCTGAGAGAGTGGGAGGGGTGAAATGCTTTACGTAACTGTTTGAACTGGAACACTATTCTAGGCATGGGCGCAGCCATCCAAAAGACATATGCAACTTGGTTTGTGGTATGGACGCAGCCACCCAGTTGACAAGACCATGATAATGATAAAGGTATGGTCGCAGCCATCCATGAAAACTTAGGTATGGTTGCAGCCATCCATCAAAAATTCATGTATGTAATCACGAACCAATCCACGCAGCCCGAAAATAGGTAATCTTAGTTCGGGGTCTTGAAACCCAACCAATCATAATAAAAATTCTAGCATGTGAATAGAGGTGCTGAGGTCGAGCATGATAGAAAGTCGCTTGATTACCAGTCAATGATGAAAACCATTAACAAGCGGAAGAGAAACCACCGATAATGCCAACGGCTCTCAAGGTACTATCAAGTACAATCCACTAAGTGTGAAAAATGAGTTGAAGTCGAACACTCGTGGAATCACCCAATCAAAGACCAATGATGAAAGTCTATCATTAGGTGTGAAGAACTTGCCATTGAGGCATGCAAGATCCAAGGTACCGAAAGGGATCTCTAGACCAATCTCCTGGATAATGAGTTGGTGTCGACAGGAGAAGATCCATCGCAGGAGGGCCATAATGTTTCCCCCATCAACGACACGAGATAAGGAACAAGTGGCAAATGGTAAAACAGAGTATCAGAGGAGGAGGTAAGGGTGTGAACTGTTAGAGTCAGTCTTTGTAGCCTTCCTCCAATGATCAAACATGCTCTTACAAAGTGATTTTAAGGTGTCAAGGTCAAATTTTGTCATTTCAGTGAGTATTCAAGTAAAATTTGGTCACTAGGTATTAGGTCTAGGGTTTGCTTTTACTCCTTTCAAATTTGTCCAAATGTTGGTCCATGTCACCATTCAGCTGAGTGTACCATCATCCAAACAGTTATTATCATGTCAGGTTCCAATGGGTCATTTTACACCTTGTTCATGCTTCAGTTGCGCCTAGGTAAGGTTCATTTCCCTCTCTTAGGGTTTTGAGGGTAATTTCTCTTGGATGATCAAATCATTAGAAAAACTTGTATCCTGATGTTCATACACCTTCCCCTATCCTTAATGTACCTTATTAGACACTTCCCATCACTGATATCCCTCAAATTCCTCATTTTCGCACAAACCCTAGTTTCTTGCTACAACTTGACAATTTTCTAGGCTAGGCCTGTCTTTTCCCTTTTGGACCTCTTCCCCTCACCCAGTATTTGAAATTCCACTTTCCCCTACTTCCTAACATCCCTCCCTACTTCCCAAAAAATTTTCAGGAATTTAGAAGCCCCTTATCCCCTTCATTTCACTTCATTTCGACAAATCCCCTGTTCCACACATTGGGATAGGTTTTACTCCAATGACGTTTCTGAGAAATAAAAGATGAATTTTGGAAAACTAACAGGGGTTTTTGTCCACAATAGTCCAAGTAAGAAAAACCTCCTTCACTTTTTACACAGGTGTCATGGTTTTAGATAAATGTCAAAAATAGAGTTGCTTGAGGAGAATTGATGCACCTCTAGAGTGACCTTGGGAAAATCAAGATTTCTCCTAGCTTGGTTGGCCTAATGAATTTATTGATGATTCAAATGATAACTAAACACAAATAGCTTTCCAATGAGCTATCATGAGTTCAATTTGGAGGTGAAGAAGACCTTCACAAATTGACTACAACAGCACTCTGCTTTTAGGCAGCCTCATTTTGCACATTTTCACCAGTCTTGGGAGATTTGACTGTTGACAATGTAAATGAACTCCAAATTAAAAAATTCAAGTTTTTTTGGAAATTAGACTCAATAATATTTCCAACTAGCTATCGTGCACCCAATTTGGAAATCGGGAAGGCCCTCAAAACTGGTATGCAAAAAGGCACGACGCACTTGTCAACTAAGCTCAAAATTCCTTTCATTACCTTTCCAAGCCTCCAAATTTGCAAACAACCTCTCTACAAGTAAGTAAACATTCCTAAGTGACATTGCAAGAGATTTTATCATCTTATATGGTGTTTTTATAGGTGCAAAATTAAACCCTAGTTTACTGCTCAATTGCACTGCAAAAACTGTCTAGGGTTTTCAAAAGTTGTCATTCTTGTTGTTATTCCCCTGCATCATTTTTACATTCCCCTCCACTACATTTCCCAAGTCTCATTTGCCTTAATCCTATCCCATTCACACTCGTCCTAATCCTTTATCCCCAAAACCCTAAAAACCCTAGCCCTAAAACCTACTCCCAAACCCTAACTCCCATATCCTACTCTTTCACTACTCCTACTTCCCTAGCAAACCCTTATCCTACATTCTAAAACCCTATTCACTCCCCTCATTCCCCTCATTCCCTAAAACCTCAAAACATCCACTCCCTTAAGCACTCATCATCCCCATACACCTCACTCATCTTATCTTTTAAAATATTTTCATACTCTTCGTGTCCCCACCTCATCCCTTCATTCCTCATCAGCTACTACATCATTAAAACCTATGGAGAGTGACCTCAGATATTTTCATCAGTGCCTCAGGAGGAAAAAGGATCTTCAAGATGACATTAGGTCAAAGATACTGAGACCTTGAACAAGAAAACAAGCAACTTACCGACAAACAAGACCTCATGGAGTTCAAAAACATAAAGAAAAATAGGCAAGCTGCCAAGAGGAGGAAAACCAAATTGACAACACTTGAAAGGGAAATTAAAGTTGATTGTGAATCCTGGCTTGAGGTGACAAACATGCACTTGGAAAATATGCTAGAGAAAGCCAACAAAGAGAAAAAGATGTTGAGGCACATGGCCTACCACTACTTGGCGAGAAACAAGGTGTGCAAAACAAGAATCTGGATTTTGAAGTCCAAGTTGAAGAAAGCATCAAGGAAGCGAAAAGAGCAAGATAGACTCCAAATCTTGGTTGAGGCTTCCTTGGCTCAACACAACACTTAATAAAGGACACTCAGCCCAAATTTCAAGAAATTTAGGACGCTTTTTGCAATTTTGAATTTTTTGGCCTAAAAAACAGGTTTTTCTACCTGATGCGCCGCGCCACCTGGCGCGCGCTTCTGATGGGGACCTCCTTTTGAGGAAAACTCAACATTTTTGGATTTTTTAGGGAAAAATATGAATTCCCACAAATGGCCAAGAAATTTTGACAGGTTTTGAGCTTCTAAAAAGGTAGAAAACACCTCAAAAGTGACCTTTCTACCCCTTTTTGGACACATTAGAAACAATGTTGGCAGAACTCAGTTTTGGAGAGGAAAATGGAGGCCAAATTCATAAATTTCACTTGTTTTGGAAATTAAATAGGTATATCTTTCCAACAAGCCCACTTGGAGCAAATTTGGTGCATGGGAAGGCCTCCAAAATCAGCTGCAAAAATACGCTACGCATAGGGAAATCAGCACGGCGCATAGGAGGAAATTTGCTCATTTTGGCCAAAAAACTCTGTTTTTCGCCTAGTTTCTTCACAGTTTGACTTTTTTCTTTCTAATTGTTAAACTCATGATGTAATTTAATGTGACTTGATTGATTTTGATGTAATTATGCTAAATTTTCACTCATAAAGGTAGATTCATCCATGAAAAGGTAGTCTGCAACTGAATGAATCTGTTCCCTAGTTTTTAGAGGCAAGTTGTTCCACTGCCTACTTTTTAGTTCTTAGTTTAGACTTTGTTGGAACAGCTCCAAAACTTATGAGCTCGGCCCCTAGAGGCTAGGATTATTTGTTGGTTGCCTATATCTTGTAATTTTTCAGTCATTAGCAAAGGTTTGACTTATGGGAAAGCTTGGAGCTTCATTGTATACTCATTTCAGCAGTTTGGCAAAAGAATAGAACAGGGTTTGCAACACTTTATGGGATTCTTGTGGCAACTTGATTTGGTATTGTGTTTCCTTCTATAATTGTAATTTTACATGTGTTTTATGTATGCCATCATCTCTCTTTGCTTTATCTTAACTAAATCAAACAAGGATAAAGTTAGAATTCATTGATTTGCAGTGCTCTACCTAGGGTTTGTTTAGTTATTTATGTTTTCAGCTGTTTGAAGAGTGTTAGAGTCAGTCTGGTCAGTCCTCTATCAGAGATCAAAACTCTTTATGCATTTCATTTTTAGGTGTCCCGCTCCATTCACTCAGCTGCATTCCACTAGGGGCATGCCATAATCTGACGGAAAAGGTCATGCTAGTCATTTCCCCTCATGTCTAGCTCCTGTTGGCTCAGGTTTTTTGTCAATGATCACTAAAGTCCATGACTGTCAAGGTCTGGTCCTTTAAAGGACAAAAGTCATTTTTCGATAGTTAGGTCTAGGGATTCATCAATTTGGTCTTCAAACATATTCAATAAAGCCATGCAAGCCATAGTGAGGCCCTTACACAGTTATGATTCAGAGAGTTTCATCGTCATGTGGATAGACTTCGACTCTTCTTCAAAACTCCGTTTTGAAGAAAAGTCAAACAGTGTCATTTGTGATAAAATTTTCAAAAAAGTTGTCAGTTGATTTCTGCAGATGCAATCATGGTTTCCGTGGCCAAATGTCCTGTCATGCAATCCCTGCAAAGAGTGCCAAAAATTTCATCATTTGAGCTAAAATTTCAAAGGGAAAGTGAAAATCAGTGTTGCTTTAAGTCAGTGAAAAAGTGCCAAAACATAACATTAGAAAAATGGGTTTTTGAAGAAGAAAAAATTTAACCCATCACTTCCAAGTCTTTATATACAAGTTTCCACCAAAATCAGAGGCATTATGCAAATCAAGTTCATTGCGAGACATTGCAAAGCGATTAGGAGTGCATCGTGCGTGTTTGGAGCAAGTTGGAGGCAGTTATCAGGGCGCGGTGCATACACACAGGGGCGCGGCGCATACACATAGGGGCGCGGTGCACACAGAGGGTGTGGCGCACATAGAGCCATCCCTCAGTTCATTTTTTCAACGGGCGCGGCGCACACCCACAAAGGGCCAAAACTGTGCCAAATTTCCTCAAATTGTTTGTGAAGCCCCTCAAATTAACAGGTAGGCTCTATGACATGACTTGTTCATCAAAATTTATAAATGATATGGTGGTTTATGGCTATGTTTGAAAGCAACAAAACTCATAAAATCAACCACAAGAAAACACCAAAGGCCATTGTTGCTAGGGTTGCATAATTATGGTATTGAGGCCAAGGTTCCATTTTCACCTACCATTTTTCCCTCACCTACCATTTTTCCCTATCCTCCCTTTCTCATTTTTCCTATTATCCCTACCAAACCCTATTCCCTTTCCCCTCCTCTTATTTGTCAACGTAACACCCCAAAACCCTACCATATCAAATGCCCAAACCCCCTACATATCCCTAAACAAACTTCTCCCCATAACCCCTATTCCCATCATATTACTCCCTTCCTAATACTCCCTTTTTCATTGTTCCCCTTGGTGACAGATATCATAAAAGCACCCAGCTTCACACCATCATCAAAGAGTAGCCTAAGTGTTGAGCCTCAAACCTGCACCTTCCTATACACCCTCTCAGCCTTTTTTTTCCACTTACTTCATCCACCCAGTTGTTAAATCATTGCATTATAGTCTAAAAAGAACTTTTATATGGTTTTCTGACTATACTTATGACTGTTGTTTGGTTTAGTTTTTTTGTTCATGCAGCTGCGGAAACTTGTTAGTTTCCGCAGCCAGCACAGGTTTCCGCAGCCAGCACAGGATTCCGCAGCTATTTTGTTAAAAGCTGTGCTACAGGTGTCCTATAAAGAAACGAGCTACATGGGCAAGCTCCAGTTGATGGATACATGGAACGTGTCCCTTCAAATCAGCCAAATCATCCATGGAAGGCCACGGTCAATGAAGGTCAAAGACAAGGCCAACCAAAGAATTCAGCGGTGGCACGTCTCTGTTTTGAGCACGTGAACGTTACGTGGCACAGTCCTCAGCTCACGAAGACACCAGCACACCTGGAGATCATTCCCGTAACCTGAATCCAACAGCTACCACTCCGAAGATTTAATAGACATGATGACAGTTACACTAGATCTCGGCTGAAGGGATCTACGTGTCTTTGGCAACACAGTCAATAGCGTAGGAGTTAGTTGGTTAAGTTTTAGCATTTTGGCATTATAAATAACGCGTCGATGAACGATGTAAAGGAGTTTTTGGGGATATGTGAATTTTGAACTGTTTTCTGAACTATTAGTTATCACCCCACTGTTTTTATATGTTGTTGTTTTAAATATATGAGAAGACTTTTCTGAGCTTATTCGTGTGACTACTTGTTGACTGGCTGAAGTGGCAGAGGGCCCCTGCGTGCTGAAGCCTTGTCAAGTTTCCATTTGGTTTTATTATGTTTTTATTTTCATAATCATTAGCTTGTACATAACACCACTGTTTGATGTTTCTTAACTCACTGTTGTTTATATTTTCATCTTTGTTTTCTTATAGCTGTCAACTGATCAGTGCTTTTCTGCAGGTTTTCTTAGGCAGCTCGGGCAAATTTTCATCTTTTTGATAACTATTGGCATATGAGATCATCTTGTCCTTCCTGTTAACTTTCATTTTCTGAAATTTAATTTCAGCACTGCCTTTTCCAAGTTGTGATTTGCTTATTTATTTTTATTGTTATTTAGATATCATACTGCTCACCAGTTTATGGTTTCTTTCTATAGTCAAGTGACTCTATTAGCAAGAAATCATAATATTACTAACTGTAGTGTGATTTAGTTATCATATTGCTTAAACTTATTCATGGTTGCTTTCCACAAGGTAGATTGAGCTGAAGGGTAAAGGACTAGAAGAGTTCAAGTAGTGTGACTAGTTTCTTTTATGCAATTTAATTTCTTGCCATTTAGATATCATATTGCTTGACTTGTTCATGATTACTTCCCACAAGGTAGATTGAGCTGAAGGGTAAAGGATATGAAGAGTTTAAGTAGTGTGAATTAGTTGCTTTGCTTTAAGTTTGAGTTGCTTTTAGTTTTTACTTTCTTTTCATTCAGCAGAAAGGATACTGGGCCATTGTCATTAGTTCACTGTTTGATGCATTTATTTCCTCTTAAGAATTGATTTCAGTTTAGTTGTTTTAAAGATTTATTTTTGAGCACTTTCAAGTTTGAGAAAATCACTGTAGAAACCATCACCATCTATACTCCATACTTCACTTTCATCCTCACCATCACACATTAGGGAAAGATAAATCCAAAAACAAACTAAAAACTCAAAACGACAAAAGACTAAGGAAATGGTTATCTAGTACATATAGTACACTTCACTTCGTCAGTTTACGAACCCCGAATTGACATTTTAATTAGCAATTTAGAT
>APFE030712493.1:447781-507848 GCA_000404065.3 Pinus taeda
TCCTCTCCAACTCATTATCAATATATATATTCATTTCACATTACTCAATGTACTCTCACATTTACTAAGGAGTAGACATGGTCCTCTCCATGTAATTACATCTCACATTTCCAAATGTACTCCTAGCTTACTTGGGAGAAGAGAAGTCAACTATAGGGATGGGTGAGAAGTGAATGACATTAATGAGAGGTGGTTGAGATGGAGAAGAGAAGGAGGGTATAAAAAGGGAAGGGAGAAGAGAGAAGGGGGAAGTTTTTTTGGGAGGTTTTGCTCATGATTGTGGGGGTTGGTTGTGATTTTTTGGACTTGTTATGATTTTGGAGAGACCTTGGAAACCTATGGAGGTTTCTTGGGTTTGAGAGGAGGAGAGTATTGTTATATGGTTTGCACATTCTCTTTGAGGACACACTATATCTGGTTGGACTTGGGCACGGAGGGCTAGGGAACCTGTGGAGGTTTCCTGGGCTAGGAATTTGTTTCCTAGTTGGCTGGGTGGTAAATCCGGTTGGGTCGGTGAGAAGAAGCTTTCAGCTGGAGCTATACGACAAAGGTATCATCATCAACCGTCGGAACAGGTATTTTTCCATGAACTACTCTTGTTAAGTTGTTATCAATGGAATGCTCATCTTAATTTATGTTGCTTATGATAAAATGATTAGATGTTAAATGTTTAAAATTTAATTGTGATAAGGTCAGCAAGCTCCTTTTATTACTTGCAAATCAACAGTAAAATAGATTTGTTAGTGTATAATAGAGTAAGGCTCAAACTATAGGAATCGGGTTCTTACAATGTGGCTTGATTTTTATGGTTTACTTGTTTTATGATTATGACTACTCATAATCATTGACATATATCACATAATTTTGGTAATAAATGTATGGATTAGATGCATTGAACATAAAAGTATAATCTAAGTAAAGTTTAAATTAGGAACGAAATATTGATTCACCCCTCCCTTCTCAGTATTTCTAACACATTTTTCCTTATTTTTTAGTGAGGACATGTGTCATCTGATCTACTCATGAACATGTGCACCATTTAACCTTAACCTCTACCAATAACTCCATCGTATTAGGCCAAACACCAAACTATCACCAAATTTGGAGAACACTAACCCTTACAGCAGTTTTAGCTCTGCGACTTGACCTGTAAACTTCAACTGGCCATATATATTTCTCCAAGAGTTATTTTTTCAAACTTCAATATTCTATTGGAAAGATCTCCTCAAGGCCTATCAATTTAAGTAGTTTCCATCTAATTTGGGTTGATTTGGTTATCCAATAACTAATTCAAAGATGTTTCTTGTTAAATAGTTGTTTCAATTGTTCACCATCCTGCTTACAAACAACTGATATTTTCCAATCCATGAAAATGCATAACTTCCTTTGACATCAATTCCAACATATTTCTAACATCAATTACAAAATTTTGTCAAAGACTACCTTGAGGGTGAAAGGAATCATCTTCTTTAGCATGCAGCACATTAGATTCTTTAGCATCAATTTTCTAGGATTCTTTCCTATGTACTTGTAATATGATAGTCAAAGTCATGAGCATGAGCATGGGACATGCCCGCATCGTACAAACAAATTTTGTATAAAAATTCTATTATAATGGTGTTCCTTTATTTCTTAGGGAGGACTTCCTCGATTCTCTCCTCACACGACATACTCTCTCAAGAAATAAGAAGGAATCATTGTTAGGAAAAACAAAATGTGGTGTATTTTGGCTATATGTTTTCTCCTAAACTCATATATTAGGGGGAAATTGTTATTACGGAAAATTGTATGCACAATTTTATAAGTCAATCTACGCTTTGAATAAAAAAAAACATGTATAGGTTTATTAATTTCTACTAGAAGCATCATGGTACCCAAATCAAGGGTTCTCTAAAGTTCCATTTAAAAAATTGGTTCATGTGAGTGCATGAAGTAGTTGTTCCATAGTATGCATACCTATATCTTTGATAGTTTCCTAGATCCACCAAAGTGACAACTCTAAAATTCATGGATCACGTCTCATTAATGGGCCAAAATTCTCTGACAAGTTAAGATCGGTTTCCCATTTTTGAGCCTCAATAGCATTAACAAAATGTCTCCAACCAAACTCCCGTATCATTAGTGAGCCAAGGAGGAGCCATGAGTTGATTTTGAATCTATAAATACAAGGAGAAAGAGAGACAAAAATAAGATGAAGTGAGTGAAAATTTATGTTGCCAAAAATTGCTTGAGATGATAGCATCACCTTGCCAAGGAAATTTTCCATTTGAGAGTTTTCTATAGATTTCTTGAGAGAGAGGTGCTTTCTAAAGAGGATTGGAGAAAGGAAACTCCTTACTGAGATTTATAGAGCATAATTTCTCCACATAGCTCTTTTCAAGTGTCTTCAAAGTTATCTATTGTATCTCTACCAACAACTAATAAAGATGATATTTTTCTATTATCTTGTGTTTACTTTGTTTTCTTATTTCCCTCATTGTTATAGTGTGCAATTTATTCTTTGTTTTCTCATTGATTACATTGCATTGTTGGTTTTTGTATAACCTTTAACAATTCTGATTGTGGGATTCCTTATAGGTGACAACCAAGCTACAAAGAAAAAAGGAATTTCAAACACCGTTGCCCTCAATTCCCTACTCAAAAATGCCTCCAACTCTTGTTATCACTTGATATGCTACCTCCAGAAGGATCACTTTGTCAGTGACAAATATAGGAAGCTAATGGGGAGGATTTTGGGCTTTTAATACTCTTACGTATGTAGCATCCATCAATGTAAACCAATCAACTATATCCTGCATTGTTTCCTTAGCTAGCTCAAACATATAGGGTGAATCAATGTTGATGAGAATGTGATACAAGGGAGAGATATAACCTTCAATTATTTTGTGGTAGAGTTACCTATAACTAGTTTCCCATAGGTTCTTGCAATAAATGTGCATAGGAAGTATGTTTGGAGATAAGGTCCATCTCCTTCCAAGTAAGTCAAATTAAAACCTTGAGTATACACCATCTAGAATATATGATGCCTTGTAGAATTGTGGTTGTCTTCCTATGGGTGGATTCTAAGATTATTTCACCCATGTAATAATGGAAGCAGCTAATATTTTGCATAATTGAACACAATTCCTTATTCGAAATAGGTATATATTAATGGTAACCAATATTCTTCGAATGTCTCTACATTGGGTCTACCACACAATCAAATCCCATCAACTGTTGTCTGAAATTTGCTAGGGTTTTGTCACCATGTCTTCAAGATATCCTTGTTATTTTTTGTAAGCTAACATGGGACCATTCATATTCTATTACTTCGAGTTAGAACCTGTACATGCATATAGTGGCCTCAACTCACCCTGAAGGGAAATCGTGTCTATTGGCCACCTTAAGTTTTTAAAGGCCATCCAGAAACAAAAAATACCGAGTCTGCTTGTCCATGCTAAATATACTAAACATTCAAAGAGACTATTATTGTTTCCTATCTGCATAATGAACTATAACAAAAGGAGAGCAAGCTCTCAGCATCCTAACTAAGAGAACCTTATACATAACTCAAAATATCAATCTGCCATGGCACCCGGCTGGTTGTCTTCTTCCTTTGTTTCGGGATCAATCTTCTTTATCTGTTGTTGAATCTCATCAAGCTTACTATCCTGCATAATAAGGGTTATCTGAAGGTTCTTCATCTCTTTTTTCAGATTTGGGATGCCTTGGGCCAGTTCTGCCATCTCCATAGCTACCTGTTCCATAGCTTTTGCCAGCAGCCTCTTCATTACCCAGTCAACATGAATGGCCTTCTTATAGAGGGACATGTGCCCCATGGTGTTTCCTGGATCTGGCAAAAGATACTCCTAGTCTTCCATTTCAAGCTCTGACTGCTCCTGCGTGGCCTCTTCCTCCAGCTGCTAGATTATCTTTCGAATATCAGCATTTGTTTCTTCACTATACGCCCTCTCCACATATTGTACCTGATGCTTCAGCATCTTTCTACCATGCCTTTTACCAACCGGTGGTGGTGAGCTCTGCTCTTGGTTCCCAGCCTGACGTCGTCTCCCTCTGCCTCTACGGTCCCTTCCTCGTCCTATGCCAGCTTTATTGTCCTCCTTTACCTTGCTTCTTTGACCAATTATGCCGAAGGGGGCACCAAGGTAACCTTCCTCTCCTTACCCTCTGGCTTTCTTCTCTCGATTCCTTGCTTCTTCTGGTTGCCTGTCCTCAGGAGGCCTCCCTTTCCCCGTTCCGCTTCTCCGCGTCTGCACTTGATTGCCCTGTTCTGGGTTATATGTCTCCTCTCCTTCTTTCTTCCCCTCCATACCCAGTTGATTCTATTCCATTGCTTCCCAGGAGTCAACCTTGTTTCCTTCCTTCCTCGTAATGTTTCCTCCCCTGCTCACATCGGTCGCTTCCTTCCTCATTCTTCTCTCTGTTGCCTTTCGTTTGGTTTTTCCAGGGATGGGTGGTCGATCCTTCTGCTATCTCTTTCCTGCTTTATTCCTTGCTATGGTGTCCAAATCCTTACTCTTATCCATGTTCTCACCGAGGGCATTAACTGAATTCCTTCCCTCATGCCTCATCCCGTATCCAATTCCTTTATCTTGCCGCCCATCACTGTTCTGCTGCACCACCTCCCTCTGCCTCCTACATTTTCCATAATCACCCACTCCTCCTCGGCTTAATTTTGTGCCAGCTAACCCATGTCCCATCATTGGAGCACCGCCTCTTGCTCCACTTATGGCTTTCATTGCTCTGTCCCTGCTACTCTTTGATATTATACCCAGTTTGTAGACCGTCCTGTCCACCTGCAGTATTCTCCATGTGCAAGGTGGCTTATCATAGCCCCTCCCCACCATCACACTAATCACCCTCTTCACCGCTGTTTTCACCCCGATTGGGGACATCTTCAAGATATCCTTGTTGGTTAGGGAAAACCCTCCATAAAACTTTGTTGTGAGAGCCACTTAATAACTAGGCAATTTTTCATACTCTGCAATGTGAGATCATATATGTGTTGTTAAAGATATGTCATTATTGTCTTGAATGGTCATGTCCTTTATATTGATACAATTTATGCTCCACTCAATGGTCTCTACACAAGGGAGAACTATTGGATGTGATACCTTATCTAACCAATATCTCTTCATATTTTGTTACACTTCACCATCTTCCTCATCCTCGGGAATTTCTTTTCATGCAAATAGCTAATATATCACAACCATCAAGGAAGCATGTTGCATTTTTGTATGTTAGAGTTGAGACTATGGAAATTTCTTCTACCCCTTCTTCAACATATTCAATAATTTCATTGTCTAGTCTCCTCTTAGATGGGGCCATATCTCCTGTTGATGAGGAAATTTTGAGACAAGACAAATCTACTATACCTAACATTTCAAATATGTTCATCATCATAAACAATGATATAAAATAAAAGTAAATTCAATGTGTAGCACAAGGGAGTGGCTTTGTGTATGACAATTTAATGCATCTTTGCACGAGGAGAGATTACAATTTGCAAAAGAATAGATGTGTTGTAGGGAGGATGGACTGAGGGTGAAGGTTATGGAAGTGTAATCGTTGATAGTAGATATAAATAAGGAGACAAAATCATTGTGCATCAAGGAAGGCTACGCTACAAAAAGGGAATGCACTACAGTACAAAGGGAAAGGGGATATATAGCAGTGGCACTAACAATTGTAGTATCTAAGTGAGTGGACATTTTCATTGCGCAGGAGGGAACAGTAAGCTAAATTTAAGGCTTATGTTTTTGCACTAGGAGAAATGGATATCATATATTTGGCTTTTTCCTATAGTGCAGGGCCGAAGTGATACATCGTACAATAAGGAAGCGTAAGAGGTTATGTCATTTCATGGTTAAGGGAGGGAAGGTAAAAAATAGGATAAGTGTGGAAGCAATAGGGTTTAGTGGATAGCGGGGAGGATTGTGAGGATTACAAAATCTGTCAAGATAGTGAAAGAGCTTGATTTTGTGTGCATGGGATTATATAGAAACATAGGGGATAGCGAAATGTTGAAGGTTGGAGAACTAAAAGGTTTCATGAGAAATGAAACGTAAATAAGAAAATAATGACAAAGGTGGGAAAATTTAGATATGGGGTTCTATTTTGATTTCTAGAGAATTTTTTGGAGAGCTAGCACTAGGAAAAACTAATGAAGAGTATTCAACTTGCATTGGACTACTTCCTAGTATTTGGATTTACCTAGTATTGCCAAGTCTAAACGTAGAGAGATATTGATTAAGCTTACAGGGTGCATGTTCAGACTAAGAAACCATTGGTGCTTATTGTGGTCGGGAATCCACTGGTCTTGACTTTGGCTATAAAACCACCCATTTATATAATAATTGGTGCTTGTGGTATGTTGAGAAACCATTGGTGCTTGCTACACCTGAGAAACCACCAGTGATTTCCAAACTACTAATAAAACACCTACAAGTGATATCATTTCCTTAGTTTAACTAGAGTATTTCCTGGTGAATCTTAGCTCTCAGACTCTGGAATAGGTACAGGGGTGGAGAGTTACAATATATAATAGTGTAACTAGCCTATAGTTGGGAGGCTAATGTGAATCCCTTCTCTAGTCATCAGTTGAAATCTATTTTATCAGCAAAGTATCCTAGTCTTTGTTTATGAATTATGAATGTTACGCTACATCATCTTTGTAAGAACGTGTACTAAACACGCCTAAACATATAATTCTTGTTTTGTGCACTTGATGATTAAATGGTTGGGGAATAATTGAATTTATAATTATAAATGTTCTTGTTTGTTGATTATGTATATTTTGGTCAGTTTGATTATATTTATTTGCATAATTATTGTAACATACCCCACCCCTCACGTACTATGAGAGGAATGGGGTAATACTTTTTCTTTCCCATTGAAACTTACTTAGACTTCCTCACTCATCATCAAAGCCTCACAACTAGGCTTTCTCTCTGCGTACCTTCACACATGTAAATATATCTATATATATATATATATATATATATAAATATATATATATATATATATATATATATTATATATATATATATATATATTATATATATATATAATATAGATATAGACATATACATATCATCCTTATCAAATGCGATGGCCTCCTCTTCCTGCATTAACCTAACGCCTTCAAACATAGTTTCTTTATGCCTCCTGGGTGGTTGGCACTAGTCACGCTACCCCACTTACCTTCTCCTCATTGGCCTGAAGCCTACCTACCATTTTCCACTGCTACCTACTCATGTCATCCCAACCATGTTATTAAAACGCATTTGCCTACTACACCTTTCGATACATCTGGGGTCAATCCGTAGGGATGACTTGGTAGGTGGGACATCCTCCCTACCAATCGGGTGCACACTCAGTGATGTGGTTGTCTCACGCTAGCCCGTAACCTTCTCCCCGTGCATACATTTTAAGAGCCTTTTTCACCACTAGGATGAAACCTCCAGGTTTATGTGGAATATGTGGGCCTACCCCTTCTCACTTGCCATCTCTTCAAATTCACCCATGTGGATATGAAATCATGTCATCCTAATGCTCCTACTTAACGCTCATGTCCTCATCTCCTTGTGTTCCCCTTAATCTACCAGGTGGGTCCTTCAGGGACATGTCACCCTGCTTCTTAGTGTCATGGTGCTTACGATTGACTCCTCCCTTTAAACTTCCAAGACGGACTCGTCGAGATGATTGGTCAAGTGGGCTAGTCCTTAACCAATAACATCACCATAACAATGTGGGCCCTGCCACGCTCTCTCCTTTTATCATCCCTCCAGGCCTTCCCCGATGCTTTGTTGTGTGCCCCTTCCTTCCTTCTGGGAAAATTCTTCCAAGCTTATGTGGGTAGTGGGCCACCCCTCCAGCTGAAAGCATAACCATAAAGCGCGGATAATTTTGCTACATCATCCCAAAACCTCGTCCCTCTGCTACTCGACACAATTTTCTAGGGTGAACCTTTTGTTTCTACCTATGAGAAATGTTGACACACTCACAACTAATCACGTTAGGGAAAAATAAATCCCCACCAATGAAATTCATTTATGATTAGGGATTTGATCCGAGTAAGGATAAGGATAATCAGATCACATTATAAGTTTGAGGGCCTATCTTCCTGTGTCACATAAAACTTACATATGGGCACTACCATGGCTTGACCAAGGAAATCATTTCAACCTCTAATCCATGAGTTTGATCTAGATTATGGTTGACATTATGGAATTTCACCTCAATTCTTCATTGATATCTCCCCACTATTTAATATGGCTAAATCCCTACTACAAAAGTTCATTAAACATTATGAACAACATCATTGCTCAGAGGTAGCGATGGCAAAAGTGGCTTGCTAATGCACCCCATGGTGTTACCCCTCCTGAGCTTGTGTAAAGGCCTCTCCAACGAGTTTGTGGCCAACCAATGTTTCTCGTATCAAGGCAGGGTATTTCACTATGTTCCAGTGAAGGTGCTATTGTAGCCACACCCTACTATGGGCCTGTAGTGACCTTTTGAAGGGCTTCACCTTTTTTTCCACTCGCTAAGGATTTCCAACTCCAAATATGGCATGTAGTCATCTCTATGGTGCTATGCAGAACCCTCCATCACCTAGTTAGTGACGCAAGGAATCTAGCAAAAGACATATATGTTGCTAATAATGCATGGTTAGCTAAGCCTTGATGTAGAGGTTTTAGGCTTTACTTTCCCTTAAAAGAGTGAATAACTCATTCAACATTGTAACAATACCACGTGCACATATTAATAAGCTTATGGCTAAGTGAATGAACATTCATATGCATTCTCAGACTTTGCTTAAGTAGGAAGTCTCTCGTGTAATTTTATCTTTATAGAATGGTTCTTAAACCCAAGGTTTGCAGGTTTTAAATCTAGACCCTTATGGATTTTCTACCTGTGACATTTCTTAACATACTTGTATCATTTTTTCATATGAGTTAACAATGTTAGGGAACATTTCATACATATTATTGTTTAACTCGTGGCAATAGCATGGTCCTAGCTGTCAATTAAATACAAGATACATTCTAATGTTTGTGTTGTAAACAACCCAAATATGCATAAATTAACACGTTATATTAATTTCAATGCAGACATATACATTGGTTCAACTTTATTTAACAACACTTTTCATTTCAAAGGTGTGACAAATACATTTTTGTAAATGTTTATTTATCATGACCATAAAGAAAACTAACATAGCAGCTATTATTTCTTATATGCAAATACATAATCTTTCCAAAAAAAAGCTAACACCATAGTTATTATTCTTTTGCATATAAATATATATTCCTACACAAGAAGTGTAACACCACAACCATTACAACCATTACTTATGTGCATATGGACACTTGATCTTTTCTAAAAATGTTAACACAATAACTAATATTTTATGAATATAAAATTATATTATCTTCGAGAAAAACTAACACAATAATTAGTGGTTTTGCAAATGCATATTTCTTTTTCCAAAAAACCTAATACCACATCATATGATAAATACTTGTTTTTCAAGAATTTTAATAGCAAATCATTTATGCATATAATACCTATTTCTTTAGCAAGAAATTTATGAGTGGATATTCTTTTGTGCATATAATATATATCTCTTTTCAAGAATTCTAATGTATATAATCTATGCAAATATTTCCAAAAACAATAATCTAGTTTCCCATGCATAATTTTCTTGCCTTCTTTCCAATTAATATAGCATAGTTTTTATGTTTTTTTATTTGCAGAGTTAATGTGCATTCCCTTTTCAAGAAATAGCATTATTAACTTATTAACATTATTAACTTATATTTATATCAAATCTTTTCTCAAGAAATAACATGGATAGCTATCTTTTTATGCAAAATATTTACATGAAATTTTTTCCCAACAAAATAAGATGAATAATTATCCTTTTATGCACCAACTACTTACAACCAGATAGGTTCTTGATATCCATCGTCTTTAGGCACGTCAACCATCGTAAATAAATATTAATATTTCCATTGCAATTTCCAACGTGTATATTCACAGTTCTAAGAATATTACAACCTTGGTGACTAATATCATGTTGGTCATCACTTTTTCATTAAAAATCCACATTAACTTTCCTCATTCCTCTCTTCTATGCATTTTTCTTATGTTTTTCTCCCATAAATACAAATAAACCCATGAAAGCTTATTTCCACTATTTTGGTTTAGTTTTGGTTATTTAGCAAATTTATATGTTGAATTTATTTTTTTTAACTAGTTTTACGGGAAAGAAATTAATCTTTTAAATTGCCCTCTGTATTACTTTTGGGTAAAAAGAATATGTGGGTTTTGTTATGAAGATTTACAATATGGTTGGTTTCCTTTTTAATTTGTGAGAAGATAAAATAGAAAAAGAATATGTGGGTTTTGTTATCAAGATTTACAATATGGTTGGTTTCTTCTTCGATTTGTGAAAAAATAAAATAAAAAGGGCATGTAAACATGTCATTCAACATTGTGGTAGCAAAGAGAATCATGCACTAGCTAAGGGAAAATACACTTCTCTAAATAGTGAGACTATGAACGAATTTAACTAATCTAGGGGTCAAATTTGTTGATCTTAGATGCCAAATCAAGCCATAGTTATTCACAGAAGATCGTTGGCTGAGTCTTTTTAACTAGCTTGTATAAGTAGTTATAATAAGTGGAGGCAATGGGATTGAATTCTTTCATGTGGATTTTTTAAATTAAGTATTGTACATATTTCTACCATTAACATTTATTGGCTCTATGTTTCTATAGTCAATAGATTTTGTTGTTTGTGAAAGTCAAATTTAAAAGGGACCCAAACTTGGCATGTGAGCTCATCTTTTATGTGTGCATATCTCTTACTTTTATAAGCATTAATTCCCTCGTCAATATTCTTTCTTATTTTATTTATATCTATGTTATATGTGTGTATATTACTCTTTATTTGTATATGGAAGTAAGTGATTTATTCAATCAAGTGGACTTTTCTTTCTAACCAAGTATAAACTTCCTTTTTAGCAAGGATTGGAGTGGTCTATGGAGTATTGTGGCAAGCCTCTCTTAACCATAAGAGTTGAACAAATACACTATAACCTATTTTTTCTACACATTGAGACCCTAATGGATGTTAATAAACTAGATATAGTTGACCAAATTGCTTTTCTTTGATTTGATTTAAATATTCTTTCTATTTGATGTGTAAATGTTAGGATTCATTCTCAGTCAAAAAACTCTACAAGTGAGAAGAGTATTTTTGTGGGAGCCACCCGAGGCATGGGATCTCGTGACCTTATGTTTTTACCTATGAAAACTCTTGAAACCTTAGATTAGAAGGATTATTTCTTGTTTTTCTTTCAAAGTTACATTGCAATTTTAGAATTATGTTGCAATAGGTATATTAGTTTTCATTTTTCCTATGATATCAAGTTAGAATTTCTATTTTTCCACTGCAATGACTTGATTAGCATTCATACTTCCTAATCATATTTGTTAATTTGAATTCAGTTCTTAGTTAATCTTGTTTAGTGACTTAATTGATATTCATACTTCTTTTGATATAGATGTTAGTTTGGATCTCATTATTAAGTTAAACATTTAATTAACACTCATAGCTATTAATTTGAATATCAATTATAAGCTTATTTAGAATTTGTATTATTCACTAAGTTATATAAATTTAATTTTTAGTTTAGATTATTATTCATTAAGTGAAACCTTACGAAACTTATAAGCTAGTTCCTTCACATATGGTGAATGTACTTCATTAGTTAATGAACTCCATATTGATATAATGATGTCTTAACTTATGCAAATAATGGCATTGTTATAAGGAAGTGCAACTAGAATTAGTTTCAGTTTTATATCATTTACTTTTTTGCATTATTTGGATATAAACATTTAGGGAAATGAAGAGATAAAGTAGTAAGATGAGAAGTAATAATATGCACATTCACTTTAGTGATTATGTATGAATATATTAATGAGGCCTAGGAATAACAAAGGTCAATTTATTAAAGTTAGGAAAGATATTGTATTTGATCAAAAAAACTCCCGCGCTACTAATTTAAATTCAAGAACTCAAGCATCACAGGAACAATTAATACCTGCAAAGGAATAAATCAAAGGGTAATTACAACTAAATACATCCACTCAATAAACATCATTGGTTGTAGAAAGTTCAAGAGAAGGACGAATTCAAATAACCTCATGTAGTGGAAAATCAGAAGAAAACCCTCAAGATTTGACTAAAGAATTTGGGGTCCTTTTGGAAAATATATGCTAGAACATGAGGAATAGGAATTTAACATAGATGTTGCAATAGCAAGAGAAATAGAAAGAGTAGAAAGAGCAAGAGTAGAAATAGTAGAAAGAGAAAGAATAGCAAGAGAATGAGCAACATTGGGAGAAAGAGAAAGAAAAATAAAGGTAGATCATGATGAAAGAGGATGTAATAGAAGAACAGAAAGAAGAGCTAAGAGAGGAGAATGATCTAGAGCACAAGAAATAGAAAATGTAGTTAATTTTCAATTTGTAATTTTTGGATACACCAACAATATTTTGTAATTTTTTACGGTATGTCAACAGAAGATCTTAATGGTTTTCATTTAAAGTTTGGAATTTTTTTGTAGGACTTGTGAATACACAAATACTGCACGAAAAACTTCATTTGATTCCAACTACAAAATGAACTACCCTAAAATGATTTTTGGTTTTTTGGGAACATAGGAATACATGAGAAAAAAATTATTAATAAATATCAACCATATTTTAGGCTCAGAGACTCTAAGGAGGGTACCTTTATGATGTCCCAACAAGAAGAAGAACTCTAGAATACCATTTGGAAATTTTTTTCCTATAATCTTCAAAAACCTAAATAAAATACACTATATCTTGACATCATTCAAGTGATTTTTTTTAAATGTATTTTTAACATCCCCCCTCATAATCCTCATCATAACACAATTTAAGAGGAGGTGGCTACTATGTTAACCCAATATCCAAATTGTCATTATAGAAATGGGGTCTAAAAATTTCAATCTTTTTCGACTTCTATAAAACTTCACAGATGATTTCATTATGCTTGTCTCATCAAAACAATTTTGGTTATATAAATTTCATCTCGATCCAACCTCCTTATAAAAAATTATGGCCATTCAAGTTAAGCGCCACATTATCCTCTCCCTTTCCACATGGCCCACATGTGGCTGCCCAGTTGACTTGTACTGCTAGCACCACATGACAGATTGCTACTGGCTATTGGCATGTTCATTACATGCCTAATCGCGGTTTCATTATCTCAACTCAACCCTCGGTGCCATTGCTTCGGTTAAAACACCCAATGATGTTCCCCTACTATAACTCTCAGGTATTACCCTAGCTATAACTTTTGGCGCAATAACCCAACTATAATTCTCGGTGTGTTTCCTGGATATAACTCTTGGTGTGTTACCTCAACTATAATTCTTGGGATATTCCCTGGTTATGACTCAAGGTGCGTTACCCTGGCTATAAATCTTGGTGTGTTCCTTGGTTATACTCCTGGTGCACCTTTTTTGTTTCCTTTGGGGTGGAACTTTCGTAATCAAGCCTCTGTTCCCCCGTCTATAACTCCTGATGTGTTCCCCAGCTATAACTCTCATTGCACCTTTGTCTTTTCTTCTGGGAAATCATCTCCTAGATAGATCTTATAGGATGGAGCCTTTGGTGCACCTGCTTCATGCATCTAGGAAATATCATCCGGTACACCCTACTTCATACATCCGAGGAATATCATTGGGTAAAAATTGTTCCATGTGTCTGGTGGTTTTCATAAGGGTTTGATCCCTTCCTACACTATTCCCCATTTACATAGGAACTCGAGCATGGTTCAGTTGCAATGATTTTACTTGGATCTTGGGTTATAACAACTCGGCAACTATTAAATCTGGTGGTTTAAGAAGAGACTCTCCCACTTGAATTATCACCATAGTGAGTTGAAATAAGTGCTTTAGTACTCTTTACTTGACTTAGGAAACTTAGCCAATCTCCTCAATAGAAACTTAAGAAGACAACCATACTGCTAACAGTCTTACCCATGGAATACACACAGTGTTGACAATAGTGCATATCAATCTCTAGTTCGACCAATATCTCATGGCATGCATAGACACTTAATCATCCCTTTGATACGAAATCACTATATTCCATATCTTCACAACATACACAGAGATTTAGCAATTCCTTTAAACAATTATATAAAGATCTGAGTGTCAAAAATGCATAATTCTCTTAACAAGTGCTCATTGTTCTCAAAGGGATGTGTTTACATACATAACTTTGCATGAAGGAACATAAGTACTAATGCATACAATCAAAACCATCCATCAGAACCTTTCAAACTTCATACCCAAGAAAACCAACCATCCTCATGCAACAACATTAAGTAATTCATTTGCATTTAAACTCATGTAAGGAGGCATTGCTGACCACAATAATAAAGAAACATGCTTCAGAACTTTAAAGCTTTTAAGCACAAGAATATCAAATATTATTTTTACAAATGGTATCAACATGGACATTTATATAAAAATCCCCTTCCTGGGATCATCAATGTAAAACCACAACTACTATTAACATGCATCAAAACACCATTTCCTCTCTATTATAGGAAACCATAAACTAGTCATGTAAAAGTGCAACATCAACCTGACAGTCCGAGGAGAATTCAACAGCATGGAATGCATTATTGAAGGCTTGAAGAGGATTCTCAAAGATAGAACACCAATTCAATAAGAATAAAAGGAGAGTAAATCTTCCATATTCCACATTGAAACACCACCATGTAATGCAATCTTGAAATCAACTTAGACAACATATTGCAATAAGGAAGAAGAAAGCTCAGGCTTAGCTATTATTCTCACATGCTATCACAACATCTTTAAAAATACAACAGAGCACACCAGTCAATTTTGTAAATAAGAGTTACACAACCATGTCTCCTATGCTAATGAAAGCATTTCAAACCAGCAATACAATGCTCATTCTTTAACACATAGAATACATTAGAAACACTTGTCTAATAATCTTTTTGCGAAACTAAGATCAAGACTACAATTCTCCACATGACCTTAGACAAGTTGCATCCAAGTATTTCTTGCAGTTGTCACCCCTGACTAATATTCCAATGCTTGATTTAGAGTTCTCTATAAGGAGTTTCAAACCAATACTTCAACTAAAACAGGGTGTCTTGAGGTCGTTTCACCTCCACCCACCAACTAACAAAACTAGGTAAACAGGGTGAACCATTTCACGGATATGCTTCCATCATCTACTTGGAGGATTTAATCAGTGTCATTAGTTGAAACAGGGTGTCTCAAGGCTACCCTAGCTTCACCTACTAGTTATTCAAATATATCACATCAGGAAAATAACACATTATTCCATGCAGAGGGACTTATAGCTCAACATCCTAATTTCTCCAGGCATTTATACACAGAGGGTTTCAATTCAGATCTAGAGAAAGAGATACAGTTAATAACATGGAGGGTTTATTATCTGTGTTTCCTTTTAAGGAATAGGAGTGCACATTCTAGCAACTTAGTGGAATCTTTGACCTATGTTTTCAACCCAATCCATGGAACTACCATCAGGTGTTATCAGCCCACTAGCCCTGGGTGCCTCCATTTTTCAAAATTAATTAACCAGCATAGCCTATAGGAGATTTATCAACCTTATAATATATAGCCACTTCTCTATGATTATCATTCAGCAAGCCTCATGGGTTTCCCAACTAGCTATCGTCATAGTTATACGATGTGATTATTAGTCGACAAACCTAATGGGTTTTCAGTTGGCTATCATCAAAGCTTCTCTTCTCTTGAATTCGCTTAGTCCTCATAAGCTTCGCTAGCATTTTAGTAACGTGCTTGACCCTTAGGAGTATTTCGGCCACCTCTTTTCTTGTTCCCTTCTCTACCTGTGTGTATGAGTCGTGGGTCTTTTTCCCACAAACCATTCAACTTGTTATGCTCTTTTCCACAGGTTCCTCTCAACCTCCCTTCTTGTTTTTCTCATAAGAGCCTATCAGCCTCCTTTTATTCTCTATGCACATCAAGTCTCCCTTCTTTTTGCATGTCAGGTCTCCCTTCAACGTGTTAAAACAATGTGTATCCCCCCTTTCCTGCAACTTGTGAGACAAATGTAAATCGAGAGAATACTCTATCATCCCCCATTGTTCTTCCTTGTAACATCTATTACATTCTTAGCCACAATGGTTCTATCCTTTTGAGTAGTCTACGGGCCTAACCCATCCTAGAAGTGCAACCCATCCCTTTCATCAAACATTTGTGCTTTCTTACTTGTGACCCTTTCTCAATAGGGACATGGGTCCCTCCTGATTTGTCCAATTGATTTTAATACACAATTAGCTCGTTAAAACCCACTCATTTAGCTCATGACTTATAATTAAAATAATCAACTACCTCAAGCAATCTCCTTCCTCAAGAAATGAAATCAATGTCCCTCTCTTAACCATTTAAAATAATTACAATTATTTACAAAAGAGAAATGTTAACCAAGGGATGTCACAATCCCCTCCCCATTGAGGGGAACAACATCCTCAATGTTCAACAACCATTTACAAACAAACAAAATTGATATGGAGATTTATACACACATCTCTTTACAACATTTACAACTCACATATTGATTCACTTGTCCAGCAACACAATGTATGTATGTATATATATATATATATGTACCCATTGACTCGTCAATCTTCAATGGTTCTTTGTAGTTTTCTTGGTGCCTTTGTTTCACACTCTTATATCTTTAAGTTTTTGTAGTCCTCTTTTCAGTCACCTTCATTAACCTCATCTAAGTTATTCCCATGCTTTCATGTAACATGGCATACAATCTCTCATGAGATTCATTATATAAAATTTTCAAAAATTTAAATTATATCTCTTTTCTTGCCTTTTGAATGATTGTTCAACCATTCACACACATGTCTTTAATAAAACCCACTTATCAGGTGCTCTCAAAAAATCCTAGTTATTACACCACAGTGGATGCAATATCAATCATTAACAAACCCATTTATCAGGCGTTCTCAACAAATTCTCATTGTTACACCACAGTGGCTACAAATAAGTTATTGATAAGCCCATTTATCAAGTGTTCTTAAGATCTCCTCGATGTTACACCACAGTGACCTTAAATAACTTATTAACAAGACCACTTTTCAAGTGTTCTCAACAGCTTCTCGTTCTTACACCACAGTGACTACAAATCAATTATTAACAATCCCATTTATTAGGTGTTCTCAACATCTCCTTGTTGTTACAACACAATGGCTACAAGTAAATTATTAAAATTCCCATTTATCAAGTGTTCTCAACAGCTCCTTGCGGTTACACCACGATGGCTACAAATAAATTATTAGCAAAACCATTTATCGGGTTTTCTCAATAGCACCTTCTTGTTACACCATAGTGGCTACAAATCAATTATTAACAAGCCCATTTATTAGGTGTTCTCAACAACTTCTCGTTGTTACACCACAATGGCTTCAAATCAATTATTAATAAGCTCATTTATCAGGAGTTCTCAACAACTCCTTGTTGTAACACCATAGTGCCTACAAATTAACTATTAACAAGCCCATTTATCAAGTGTTCTCAATAGCTTCTCATTGCTACAACATAGTGGATACAAATAAATTATTAACAAGCCCATTTATCAGGTGTTCTCAATAGCACCTTGTTGTTACACCATAGCTCCTACAAATCAATTATTAACAGACCCATTTTTTAGGTGTTCTCAACAGCTCCTTGTTGTTACACCACAATGGCTACAAATAAATTATTAACAAGCCCATTTATCAGGGGTTCTCAATAGCTCTGTGTTGTTACATTAGAGTGGCTACAAATCAATTATTAACAAGCCAATTTATCAGGTGTTCTCAACAGCTCCTTGTTGTTACACCAAAGGGGCTATAGTTTAGCATAGGAGCTTCAAGCAGAGTATAGAGAGTCTCAGTTCAGCCTTGGAGAGAGAGACAAATATAGTTATTAGTAAGGAGGTTTTATCAGTAGAGATACTCTTGAAGGAATGAGAGTACACTCTCTAGTAGCTTAATAGAACTTCCACTTGTGTTCTTAGTGCAATTTCGTGCAACTACAATAAGGTATTATTATCCCACTAGCCTTGTATGGCTCCATCGCTCAGAAGTTATTAACTAGCATAGTCTCCAGTGGATTTATCAACCTTGTAAAGCATAACCACTACTCATTGATTATTAGCCAATAAGACATATAGGTTTCTCAGTTGGGCTATCATCTGAGCTTACTATGTGATTATCAGCTAGCAAGCCTCATGGGTTTCTCAGTTGTACTATCATCATAGCCTCTCTGTGATTATCATCTAGAAAGCCTTATGGGTTTCTTAGTTGTTTTATCATCATATTTATGCTCTGTGATTATCAGCCAACAAGCCTCATTGGTTTATCAGATATTCTATCATCATAGTTTCTCTACTCTATGAAACTCTCTTATGGCATCAACATGGCACTTAGTGGAATACATATCCAATCCCACAATCAAGGATTCTTATTATTAGTTAGTATACATGTTTCCATAACCATCATCATTACCTTTTCATTTTCATGACACAACATGAGCATATACAATAATATTCTTATTTAAAATCATTAGTCATCAAGGGCTTCCTAGCCCCATTGATTCCTCTTTCAACCAGGAATCTCGTTGGACAAATTATCATGTCATCCCATATAGCCATTTATATTTGCATTAAATAGATTTACACAATCATTATTCCACAAGGATGATTCCCAACAAGACCATGTTAGACACAATGGAATTTATACATACATGTCAGCATCATCATGAACATGAAATTTCATATGTAATTAGATTCAAGGTCAAGAGAACCTCCTTTTGAGACATTTTCATGGTTATCATCTTGTTGTATATTATCCCCATGGACCAAACTAGCCCACATGGTTCTCATACTATCATTTAATTAGTCATGGATAATCATATTTCAATTAAAATCATCATTTAGAAAACTTCCTATATTGTTGTCATATTTAGGAGCAACACTCCAAGGAACTCCAAGGATGGCCTTTTCTGGACCATCTTCCTATTTCTAACCTCTCATTTTGTCCATGTTCTTTATTTATGCACAGGGCCTCCTTGGATCTCTTACCAGAGCCTCGTGGTTTTCATGCCATGACTAACCAATGCTACCAAGGCCCCAAAACATGAAGAACAAAAGGAAAATTCGAAAGGAAAAGAGGGAAATAGTAAAAATTAAGAAATTTGTGACAACAGTCATAAAATCATGCAAAAAAAATTTATGGCCATGCGTAATCCAACAATAAAAAGGAAAATTCGAGCATGAATCAATTGAGGAACACAAAACATAAAAATATTCAACAACATAACAACTCAATCCCCATGATTTATGGTGTTCCCATTGGTTCATGAATAAATCTTAGACAATTCCAACCATTCATGCTTGTTGCACCATACCACATTACAGGCTTCTTTTATTGTCATTGAGTCTTGCTATGTTGCCACATACACTTAGTTTCCATTGTTTTAATGAATATATTAATTATACTAGTTGTTATCTTTCCATGCTAAACCAATCATTTTTTTGTGCAACTACACACATATCTTAGATTTTCATTAGTCACATGACTCACAATTGAAGATATAATCAAGCATACTTATATCTTAGCAAAATCTTCAAAATCTAAGATTTTCATGCACATGAACATATCAGTCCATTTATAATCATGCCTACACAAGTTTAGAAATCAGTCTCTTACCAACCATCAACATTAATTACAATCATCCTCTTTACCAAGGCCAGAAACATCAATTGAATTTCAAACTCTTTACCGAGACTATTATTCTAAAATTTTAAATATTAGCTTTTAGCGTGTTTGCAATTAGCCTTCTTTGCCCAGACCAACAACAATTGCATCTAAAATATCAAGGGAATCAATTAGGGAACCATATGACACATTATCATCTATCACCCTTTAGTTTTTCAATTTACAAAATGCATTAGAGGACTTGTATGCAATCCCAAGTTGGCATATAACAATGCTACACCGATCACTCACTTTCATAAGCAAATAATCGACATGCAAGCCATGATTATAGTGCTACAACTAGCACTATTACATGTCATTTTGTCACATTCATTCAAATGAACTAGAAACTAGATTAGTCAACATCCTTAACACCTTTTCATTATCCCTTTGCAAATCCTCAAGAATTGATTCTCCAAAAAGTTCAAGAACGAGTTTATTAGCTTAAAACACATGTTTAGCCCAAGCACACTTTGAATTTTAGTCCACCTGTTGTTATAGACATATTTGGGCACTTTAACCCCAAAATTATATGTTGATAAACTAGGGCTCATCAACCCCTAAAAATAGTTGTTTCGTAAGCTAAAAAAACATCGTCATCTAATTACATCATTCCCCAAAAGTTCCACCTGAGAAACCATCTAGAAATGGACTAAACTAGACCATACTAACTGCTACACTGGCCAGGTGCGATGCATACTGAGTGGTACACTGGTCAGTTGTGATGCATACTAATTATGCCTTCTATGGGGTGCGATGGGCGAGAATGGACAAATGTCCGAGACAGTTTGCTAGGTGGTTGCTCAGGGAATATTCTAGAAACTTCTCCTACGACACTTGCCTCTCTGAATTTGCCCAGGGATGAGTAAGAGATCTAAGAACTCTACAAGTGGAACCAATTGTAACAAGTGGAATGACACTAATCAAATCCCAGAGATGACTCACACCCTTACACACATCTATAAATGGATCCCTCATCTAAGAGATCTAGAGGCTGGAATATTGTGAATTGCAAGGAATTGCTCATAGTTTGTATTTAAGGAAAAGAGCATTGTATTGTTGGTGTGATCTTGTTATTTCATGAGGTAAAGAGGGATTGAAACTAGGAGGATGATGCCAGATCAGACAACTGGGTTGTAATTCTCCCTTTTATTTAATAAAGTTCTTCAAGTTTTCTTCCATATGATTGTGCAATTGTGAATGTTAGCATTTGTGAATGCTATTATATGTTCATTATATATCTAATTTCGTAATGTTTATGTTATAATAGATCAATATGCTTTGACGGTTCTTTGTTACTGTGTTTCTATATGTTCATTATATATCTAATTTCGTAATGTTTATGTTATAATAGATCAAGATGCTTTGACGGTTCTTTGTTATTGTGTTTCTACAGGTACTCTCCAAGTGGGTTAAGTACGGGGAGGAGTTGCAAACTCTGTTAAGGGGGAGAAAGATCAATCAAGGGATTAAGTGAAAGTTCCAGGTTTCTTCCATTATCTTTCTCTTATATATTATACATAGAAGAAATCGTTGAATTGCTTTAAACTGTTGTTTCTAGGGTAGCTGCCAAACCTAGAGGGCCAGTCATTCGTAAAGACACTAGTTTTCCCATAAAAAAATTGGTGACTCCACTAGGGACTCGAATAGATGTTTTTTTGTTATTTTTTGTTTTATAAACTATAGTAGAGCCTGAAGTTAGCTAGGTAGCCTTTGAACTGCTCTTGCTCTGCAATTGCATAGTAGACAAATGTTGCTTCAGTCAATCTCTAATTTAGTTTATGAATTGAACATTTCACTTACAAGCATTCTAGATGCCCTTTTGGTAGCTGAGCAACCTCTCAAGACCTACCTTTATACTTTTCTCTTTACTGTTCATCATAGCTCAGCCTAACCCACTGAAAAAAGCTTCGCATCTGAGCCAAAACCCACTTCAGTTGCACTCACTAGCCCATCTCACTGTCTGTCACTATAACCCAGTATGGATCACACCTCCCGAGTGTGTAAAGTGTGATGCATCCCTATTTCTGTGAATCCCAGGTGCGATGACTGACTAAACCTATTTCCATTCTATAAATTGGGGGTTTTTGTCCTTGTTTTCGGTTTTGTTTATTTATTTTTGTTGCTTATGAACAGTGCCTCCTTACTGAAGCCTACTTGCATCACATAGATCAGCCTCCATTAGATTAGGATTAGTGAATGTTTTTATGTATTTTTCCATCATTTACAATCCTTTTTCGAAAGGTTGCTTAAATCAATTTGTCACTTTGATGCAAAAAGTGTCGTAACTGTCATTTTGTGTCGAAAAAAGAAGTGTCGTGGATTCTTCCTTCCCTAGATAGTCGATTGAACTTTTCGTCATGTATTTGGTTTGATTTGTTTATATTTGAAGTGTCGAAAGAATTTTTTTAATTCAAAATTGAAAAGTGTCATTTAGTCTTCCTTTCTCTTTTGAAGAAGAAATTGTCGAAAATGTCATTTTGAAAGAAATATTTCAGATCTTTGCTGCATTTAGTTTTCCTTTTTGGCATTTTTCACATTAAGGAGAATGAAAAAAAATACATGCATTTTCACTTGCATTTAGTTTGTGTGCAAAAAATGATTTAGGAAAATGCACTAGTGTGTGCTCTTTGCTCTTTGTTTGAAAGAATTGTAATCTTCTTTCCCTAGTAGCTAGGATTTTCGTTTCTCAAAATAAACAAAGATTGTTTATCATTGTAGATTGCATTTTAGGAATTTCAAATCAACATCATGCGGTAAACCATTGAAAGGAAAACTTTAAACAAGATCAACTCTAAAATAAATGTCAATGGCCTAACAATGCTTTGGAACTTAACGCAACACATCTAGAGGTTTAGGCTAGAGACATGTTCTAGCATCGTAAAAACTAGTAACTATTGTTTTCATCGAAGGTTGATTGATTCGTCCTCCTTGATACGACAACTGCTAGCACAGACTTTTGCTCCCCTTACCGTTGAGTATATATTGGGAGACCATAGTAGGTATATATCCTTTATCCATAGGAAGCCGAGTTTTTCGCCTTATCAATCAAAATGCACTGAACATAGCATTCGGGAAGACTGACTTTCGTACATAAGTCCTTGGTAATTTCTACTTAATTTATCACCAAGGTGTATATTGCAGTTTTGTGATTTGTTTGGTAATCCCTCAATCTAGATTTTCTAGAGGAGTCACTTTTATTCCTTTTTGACTCTTTAAAAGAAAAGGTCCATTTAAGCACTTGTCACTTTAGGCACATTAAAAATCTAAGGGGACTGGAGTCATCTTTAGCTTTTTCTCGACTCTTAAAAACTGAAAAAGCAAAGTTGTGCCAAAGTGTCATTAAAATTAATTGAATTTGGAATAACATCCCTATTCCTTAGTTGATCTTAGGCTGAGACATATGGCAACGAATCTGGAGTCCACCAATCAAGGAATCCCTTTTGAGGGGAATCCTAGTCCTTTTTCCTCTTGGGGAAATATTGATGCTCCCTATAGGGCCACATTGTCCCTCCCGGGAATTACCATTGGCTTGCCAGTATGTCTATTTTCAACCTCGATGGTTCAAAATGTCATCATTCCTCCACAATCGAGTCAACCTCTAGTTGATACTGAAGTTGACCTTCGCCTTCTTCTTCATTTGTTTCCCCCTCTCCTTCTTCCTCTTTGCTTGGTGAAAGTAGTGATGCTAGTAATCGGGTGGCTGAGAAGAAGAAGAAAGGGAAGGAGAAGAAGAAGAAGTCAATTCAGCAAGGGGGCAACCAAGCAACCATTTCTTTGAATGCATCATCTGGTGAAAATCTGCACATTAGACTTTCCAAAGACAAATTCCCATGCGTAATTTGTGTAGGTGACCATTTTTCTCGAGACTATCCTTGCTTTCCTCAGATCTTGAAAGAATAGTCTCCCATTCATCACATCCTGTGTCATCAACTTCTAGAGATCATGTTGATAACACACCTACGACTAGTGATAGTAAAGTTCATGGATAGACGAGAAAGGTTAGGTTTCCATGTAGGTTATGTGAAGGGAACCATACCCTTCACCTTTGTCCCTTTTTGGATTAAGCCAAAAGAGTGTTGGATAACCATCCTACTTCACTGCAGCGACTTCCATATGGCTACAGGAAACTCTCCCCAAGTCCTTTACTAGTTGAAAAACTGACTGTCTTAAACCAACCGTTGGTTGAAACCAGTCTCTCTGAAAATGAATCTTATGAGTCCATACCCGACCAAAGTCAATAGGTTGAGGTGATAGTTGACCCATTTTTACCTTCAGAAAATCGTATCTTTCTTGAAGAGAGTGGAAATGATACCATTCAAGTTCTTTATTTTACTTCAGATTCTAACGACCATGGGGGAAATCTGCTTGTTCCATCTAGACAAGATGAAAACCCTCCAACTCTCGTAACTCAAGGGGTCAATTCACCCATTTATTCGATACCCCCTCCAAGTAGTCTAATCACTTCCTTTGATTGGAATCGACTAGCAAGATCCAGCCTTCCTTCTTATGTACCTTTCTGGATCATAGTACAAGTTTACAAAATGATCGTGTCTGGCACTATCATAGATGAGGGTGCATCAGTGAGTATTCTTTCCTCAACTGCTTGGAAAGCACCTGGTTCACCATCGCTTATTCCTATTATGCAAAATCTATTAAGCTTTAACAAAGAAACCAGTCGACTGTTAGGGACCCTTCCTATGTTACCAATCACTTTGGGAGGGAAAACCATTCATCTGAATGTGATGGTAGTCCTAGGAATGTTATATTACAATTTACTCCTTGGACATGACTATGTTTATAACATGGAGGTCATTGTTTCGACACTCTTCCGAGTGATGTGTTTCCCACATGAAGGCAAAATTGTCACCATTGACCAGCTTTCATTTTCCGGTCCAAGCATAAATCCAAGTTAATCATCATCCCTAAATGGTCCTTTTACATCAACGGTATCACTTGAACCTTCATTCCATCCACCCAATCACTATGAGAAATCTAGTGAATGTAATGAAGCTTAGGGGGCATTCATCCTGTTCTATTTTGGACACACCTAGCTGTAAAGATAAGTTTCCCTGTAGGTTATGTGATTGGTCTTTCATACCAGTCTGTCACACCATTCACCTTTGTCTATTCTAGATGAAGTCGTCCTGCTTCACCACAGTGATTTCCATCTGGTTACAGGAGACTCTCCTTTTCATCATGCTAGGGGCATGCAAACCATTTTTTTTTAAATTCATTTTCAATATTTAGTTTTTCCGTTTTTTCAGTTTTTAATTTTGTCATTCAAGCTTATAAAAAAAATATAAAAAACTGCACCAAGCATAATTTTTTCATTTCGAGCTTGTGTAAAAATGAAACTAACTTCAAGCATAATTTTTTCGTTTCAAGCTTGTGTAAAAATGAAACTGACTCCAAGCAGAGTTTGGTCATTTCAAGCTTGTAAAAAAATGAAACCGAATCCAAGCATAATTCCCCCATGGTTCAATCTTCTCAAAAAATGAACCCACCTTCAGTAATTAACCTTTGTGATTGCCATTCTATCAGCCTTTTGAGCCTTTGTTGTGTATCTCTCATCACCTCCATTCTTTTGGCCGATCATATGCTTCCACTTGGTTGTTTACCCTTTTTGAGGAACAGTTGCGATGACTGGTCTTGTTAGCCAGCCTCTTCACAGAATTCACCATGTTTCGAGAAGTTCCAAGATTACCCAAAACCAGTTGCTACCCTAGAAACCACTCATTCCTCAAAAATCGAGTCTCCTTTAAACCCTTTTCAGACTCGCTAAATATGAAAAGATTGTCAAGCAATTGGCCTTTCCAACTCGTTAAAGTTCTTGGAAATGTCATACCTCCTGTATATTTTAATCTTTTTTGGATCTGAAGGATTATCTTACGAAAACGTTTGAACGCTTTGTCTTTTTCAACTCGTTAAAGTGATTGGAAAAGTCATCGCTTTTGTATTATTTTATCCTTTTTCGGACCTAAGGGATTATTTTACGAAAAATAACTTATGGGGTTTTCTTTTCGTGCCTTTTCAAACTCTCTAAATGTGAAAAGTGTTGAGCTATCCTTGTCGTTAAACTCGTTAAAACAATAACAACAAACTTTTCCATTTTAGACAAGGCCGAGTTTCACTGTCACTAGACTTGTTAAAACACAGTGACAGGTTTGCCCGACGGGCAAATTATAGAACAAGAATATGTTATTCTCCTCAAGCTTGACAAAAATAAAGAGGTACTAGTTAGCAATGACTGGGGAAAAAGGGAAAAAAACTTGAAGAACTTATGATAGTAGGTCGCTCTTGAACATGACACTTTCACTCCATCACCATTATTGAGTCGGGTTGGGTTATTCCATTTACCAGTCATCTCACCATTGGTCTTTCACACAATCAATATTTTGGGGCTAAAGCTACCAATCCATCTCAGTGTCACTAACATGTTCAAGAGAAGTCATTCAGTTGAGAAACCAAAATCTAGTTAATGTCTCATCCACTGCAATACCTCCAACCTTCATTTTTTTGTGACCACCATTCCTGTACCTTGTGTTGTCAGATAGTTTTCACCTCCAGAAATAATTTGCTTCATTTCATGTCGTAGATGTGGGATACATTAAGGCCCTCCCACGATGAGTCACTTCTTTTCAACATCAGCTCATTATCCAAGAACTTGACTTCGAAACATCCCTTTCAGTGCTTTGAAGCTTGAATGCATCAATGGCATGTTTCTCACGTCCGCCGACAGGTTGACATCAATGGCCTTCGACCAAAATATTTTACGTGGTGTTCGACATCGGATCATATATTCACACCACGTGACTTGTACTGTAGTACCTTGAGGGTCATTATCATTATCGGTGATTTCTCTTGCACTTGTTAACAGCTCACATTATTGGCTGGTAATCAAGCAATGTCTTTCCATGTTCGACTTTAGAACATCTCTTCCCATGGATTGACTTGTACATCAGGTGAAGATTGAACAAGTTTGAAGACCACGGATCTAGTTTTATCCATTCGGCCTATGATATATTCAGGGATATAAAAACATCAAATGTACAAAGACATTGCACAAATAGTCATCCGAACCAAGGATGATGACTCTACATCTAAAGAATCACCAGTCTGCATCTGCCAATGACTATCTGATCTATGTACTTGAAATGAATTTATAAATTTGAGCATGGGAATGCCTACCTCAGCTAGATCATGAAAATTATATTATGATGATGTATTGTATTGTAACTTATGTAGGTCACCTTCCAGTTCGAAACCTCAGATCCTCATGATAAAGCATTTCACCCGACATCAAGATTTACGACTTCATGCTTTAGGGGGAAACTGTTATAGACATATTTGGGCACTTCAACCCCAAACTTATATGTCAATAGACTAGGGCTCATCAACCCCTAAAAATAGTTTTTTCATACCCTAAAAAAACATCGTCATCTGATTACATCATTCCCCAAAAGTTCCACCTAAGAAACCATCCAAAAATGGCCTAAACTAGACCATACTGACTGCTACACTGGCCAAGTGTGATGCATACTGAGTGGTACACTGCTCAGGTGTGATGCATACTAATTAGGCCTTCTATAGGGTGTGATGGGGGAGAATGGACAGATGTCCAAGATAGTTTGCTAGGTGTTTGCTTAGGGAATCCTCTAGAAACTTCTCCTATGGCACTTGCCTCTCTGAATTTGCTTAGGGATGAGTAAGAGATCCAAGAAATATCTAAGTGGAACCAATTGTAACAAGTGGAATGACACTAATCAAAACCCCAAAGATGACTCACACCCTTGCACATATCTATAAATGGATCCCTCATCTAAGAGATCCAGAGGCTGGAATATTGTGAATTGCAAGGAAGTGCTGATAGTTTGTATTTGAGGAAAAGAGCATTGTATTGTTGGTGTGATCTTGCTATTTCATGAGGTGAAGAGGGATTGAAGCTGGGAGGATGATGCTGGATCAGAATTCTGCCTTCTATTTAATAAATTTCTTCAAGTTTTCTTCCATATGATTGTGCAATTGTGAATGTTATCATTTGTGGATGCTATTGTATGTTCATTATATATCTAATTCTGTAATGTTTATGTTATAATAGATCAAGATGCTTTGACAATTCTTTGTTACTATGTTTCTATAGGTACTCTTCAAGCAGGTTAAGGACAGGGAGGAGTTGCAAGCTCTGTCAAGGGGGGGAAGATCAAGCAAGGGATTAAGCGAAAGTTCCAGGTTGGTTCCATTATCTTTCTCTTATCTATTATACATAGAAGAAATCATTGAATTGCTTTAAACTATTGTTTCTAGGGTAGCTTCCAAACCTAGAGGGCTAGTCGTTCGAAAAGACACTAGTTTTCCTAGAAACACCTGTGATGGTCACATGTTTAATAACTGAACACCTGCACTGACCAGTGCATGTTGCTCTACTTTTCGAGTGCGATGGTTCTAGAATTTTGAGAAAAATAAAAAATATTCACAAAACGTCTTCTTCTAGAAGCTTCTGAGGTGGCTTTATCCAATTATTATTGATTAAGATCTCAAATTCCTATGTTATCCTACTCTAGAGGTCTTATCTTTGATCCCCTATCTTATCCTACTTTAGAGGTCCTATCTCTTATCCCTAGCACTTATCCTGCTTCATATGTGTATCTCAAGCCTAGATTGGTAAAGCCTAAACTGCCACTTCTACCCTATAAATTCACTGCTTCCCATAGAGTCTGGGTTCAATTTTGGATACTCTTAATTATGTGTTGATGTTTTTGCTTTTTACCTAAGGATCCATTACCATCATTGATTTATGATTGAAGGCTTTCCTTGTGGTTAAGGACAAGTTTGGTGGGAGATTCTACATTATTGAGAACTACAAAAAAGGTTGTAAAGGCTTCATTGGAATCCATGTAGGCCTTTTCTACAATTATTAATCTCTCTAAGGAAAACATTGTCCTTTTTTTCTTCTGCTTTTTCTAGATTAGCCACTAGATCTAGGGGATTCACTTTTGTCTATAGAAGATAATTTTCCATAAAACAAATTGGTGACTCCAGTGGAGAGTGAGATGTTCCTTTAGTGGATTCCTTATTTTATCCATTTTAGACCTTTCAACTTGACTTAAATTGACTTGTTTATAGAGTAATTATTCTTGAGAGAGCATTAGTCTAAGCTTCATATAGTTTTTATTTCACTTTTTGAACAAAAGTAGCCCTAATGCACTTTCTAGTATGAGACAGAGCGACCCAGTGCACATGTCTCTCTTTGTAAGTGTGATGCATCACATTGGTATCTATGTCTAGCCTGTTGTGGTTCCCATAGGATGCAAAAATTACATTTATGTGCCCTACTCTCAGTTTTTATTTTATCCATTAAATTTTTTTGAGCCTCTGTAGTATTCATTGTCTCTGCAAAACCCATCAACATGTTTACATTTGTGTTAATTCTCTTTTGTTGAGGATTTGTTTGATTTTTTCTTTCTTCTTGGCAATTAGGGTTTGTAAACACTTAGCTTGATTGTTGATTGTTGATTGAAAATAATTTTCATATTACATTTGCAGTCTCTGTGACTTCTTTTGGTTAATGATCTAGCTTTCTTTTCATTTTCATTGCATTTTGAAATCGGAAAGAAAAGAAAAGAAAATTCTGCTTTTTGTATTGCATATAGGGTTTTCTTTTCGAATGGCATTCGAATAGTATAATGAAATATCTTATTAGAAAGTTTTCTTTTGTTGGATCTTTGGTTTCTACATTATTGTTTGTTTCTTCCTTCTCGTAGATAGATTTTTATTAAAATGAAAGAGTTATTTTCATCATGCTAATAGCATCCTAGGAATTTCAGGTGAATTTGTACCATGAGCCTTGAAATTGAAACTTAATTAAAGATCAACTTTAAAATTTACTCAATTAACCTAAGGAGCATCTGGAACATTAATGACACACATAGAGGTCTATGCTAGAGACATGTTCTGATGTCATTAAACATAGGAGATGTCATTATTTGTCTTTATTACATTCTTGGGCTAGTCGGTATTCCATGTACGTAATTATATTGGATCATTCTCCACATACCTTCAAGTTTATGGGTTGGTGTTCCCTATATGAAAAGTATTTCGAAATACTTCCTGTCATACAAGATGCATTAGACAACACTACCACAAAATACACTTCTATGTACCTCCGAGTATATTTTGGAAGTCCCTTATAGGTTGTTATCCCACCATATCTAATCGACTCAACTTCCTTGCTTACTATGATACACCCAACACAACATTCAAGGAGATTTCCTGCACATACTAGAAATGGTATATTGCAATTCACAGTTACTTGATAGATCCTTTTTCCTAGTTACCATTATAATCCATCATAATCCATTGTGGAGGAAAACCATTAACAACCCCATCATTCGCATACAATGAAAAGGTTGCATCCTTTACCTCCAGAGGCAACACCTGGTCATCATAAGAATAAGAAAATTCAAACTACCAAAACTGGTACTTCGAAAGTTACCCTTTATGGCACTACATCTGATATTAACCAACCAAAATCATCACTTCCCATAAGTACTGAACCCAAAATTACATCCTTACCAGCTGGTGAGTCCAACACAGTGAAAACTGAAGCCCCTGAAACATTAGAAGTTGATGTCATTGAACCTAAATTTTCATATTTAGAAAATTTACAACCTAAGGAACCTCAGGTAACTCAACCAACTACTTCTCGAGGTTCTTCTTCTCTTCCATTGCCTTTGTCTCAAACATAACCTATACATTTCGATCTTGGCGGAGAACAACTTCCACTCGTCCTTTGGAGTATTGAATAAATTACTGAAGAAGAGTCTCGGCATTCAACTCCTATTCATTTAAGAGGGACTCCTCATTGTCAACACCATCCTTTTCTTACTCCTCTTGCTCAAACATAGCCTACTTTTATCATACTCCTCGTTTTAATTCACCTTTGAACCTCCCTTGGCAAATTCCTTTGCGGAATTCAACCATGATTGAGTCAACGACAATCTCTCAACCTGTGTATGTTATCATGAGTGAGTCAACTAAAGTTGTAGCCTATTCTATGTTTGAAACCCATTTGTATGGTGGTCCATCAATACCACTTGGCTACCATTCATTGTTTGGAACCTTTTCTGGTTTTTTTACTAATCCATGGACTTCTCCCTTGTTAGTTTCATCAAGAATATTATTTGGTCTTTCTTTGACGAGTGCCCCAATATCTTTTGGAACAGCAGTATGGTACATTTCTTAGTGGATTCAGACATTTACAATGGCCTACTCCATCCTACACTGGGTACCCTCCCCTCAAGGGGGGAAGTTTCCTCCATACACTTACTATCCTTTAGTAGGGGAGAACTTGTTGCTAGAATGTTCCCTTATGTTTATCAAACACTACAAGTTGGTGCTTTGTCTTATTGAAGTCATCTTCGTATATTTCCTCCATTTCTAGGAATGGTTGCTAATCCTTGGTATCCTACATTGCTCATTCCACCTAGTTTGGTTTTAAATCAAATCCCGACCTCCCAACCTAGTTTGACTACACCCAAAGTTCAACTTGTTAGTTTGTTCAATTTATGCCTCAATCTACACAAGTTATACGTCAAGCAAGTCAACTTGTTGAAGTTGTATCTCAAATACAATTTATTGCAATGGTATCTAGTATTTCTCAAATTCCATTTACCCAACCTCTTCAGTGAGCATTACAAACTCCACCTCTTAGTTAGTATATACCTCAGATGCAAGTGAACGAAACTGTGCATGTCATGATATAGGTACCAACTAGTCAACCCAATGTTGGAATGATGAAAATCCATCTAGGAAACCATTCCAAGGAATTCCAAAAATACATGTTGGTCAGTCTACTATTCTACAAATTCCTTATAAAGACCCACAGATCCAAACTCAGTTGTTCCAACCTTATTAATTTTTTCATGGAAATGGGAAACCTGGTTATCAAAATCCTCCTCATCTTGGAATGAAAATACCTATTGCCCAACGCATTCCATCATACCCATGATACCCTCCACCACAAGTTAACCTTTATCTGTAAGGTCAACCTTCCCAGATGGAAATTAATAGGTAGTTTCCATTTGTTTCAATGCCTAAGTTACCAGATTTATCCCATCTCACAAATTATCCAATTTTTCATTCTCTTTAGTGGTCAGTTATTCCTACTAAATTACCCAGTGACATCCTGAAATTCAACAGGACTCATAGAGAATATCTATCCACTCACATTGTGACCTATCATTTGTGGTGCTCATTCAACTCCTTGAATGATGATTCCATCTGTTTATGGTTTTTCAATAGAAATTTTATTGGAATGACAACTAAGTGGTATGTTGAATTTCCACGAGCTTCTTTTAACAACTTCAATGCCTTAGCCACCATTTTTATAACTCGTTTCTAATTACCCATTCGTTATGAAACTGGAAATAAGATTTTTACCTCCTTGAAGCAGTCAGATTCTAATCACATTACTTATCATATTCATGGATGGAGGCATCAATGTTGATTGGGAAAAAATACATTCACGATCAATTATTGGTCGAGTGGTTTGTCAAAGGTGGAATTGTTATTGAAGAGCAAGTCATTTCTCATGCACAATATTTATAATTGGTCTATACTAAATCTGGTATGCTCTATGACAAGATACCCAACACTCTGAGACCCCAACATACTATTCCACCATTTCTTCATTTGAAGGAATCACAATTTTTTGATGGCATGATTGGTTTCGTTGAAAAACAATCGGTGAGAAAATATTATAATCTGCCTAATTTGAAATATTCTCCTACTACGACCAATAAAAACACTTCCAATCCTACTCCTGTGAGTATTTCCAGGATAAATGGTGTTAAATCTGATAAAGGAAACTCTCAACAACTTGGAAGTAAGGAAAAGGGTAAAGGAAAGAATAAGAAACAAAACCCTCCATAGGAAAATCATAAGAATCAATATCCTGACGAGAAGTGAAATCCATGTTATCCATGTATTATTTGTAATGATGAACATTTCATTAATGACTATCCAAATCATGTAGAGATGAATATATTTTTGAAAGATGCATCTACTTCCCCTATTGTTTTAGCAGACCCCTTTCCAAACCAGGAGACAAATACAGTTGCTCAAAATCCATCTTCCTCTTCCCAAGTAATAATGTTATCTATTGTTAATAATAAGAATGGTGTCATGGTAGCTACAAGTAATAAGGATTATGGAAATGTGAATCCTTCATCTAGAAATTCTGATGATCAACCCTCCAACTCTACTCAATCTTCTTCTGGTCCTCTCCATATAGAGAAACCAAAGAAGTCATTTGTTGAATTGACTATCAAACCTCCTAAATGGATGATTCATAAGTTAGTATTCAATCCTCAAGTGTGAGCTACACAAAATTACAACATATTTTAGGTTTTAGCTCAAACTCTTTTGGTTATGTCATCATTCGAGTGTTGGAGAGTTGTCCTACCTAAAATAAGTCTTTACTAGAAGTAATCAGAAGAGTATATCCTTAGGATTTGAATCTTGTGGTATTTAATCATGAGAATCATACTCCCAAATTCTTTCCCCTGCTAGATTTCATGATTCAAGTTGTTTTTAGAAATAAAACTATTCACCACATGATTGCAGATGAAGGTGCTTCAACTTGCATCATGTTGTTTTCATGTTGTAAATCCTTTAGTTCTCCACATCTTAATTAGTCACCATCCACCCTCAAATATTTTTATGGGAGAGGATTTAAACCTTACAAGATCTTGAATTTGTTACAAGTGGAATTTGTTGGCAACATTTTCTCAGTAGAGGTCAAATCCATCGATGGACCTTTAGATTATAACCTCTTGATGGGACGAACATGGGTTTATTCCATGGAAGTTGTGATCTCAACCTATTTAAGGACGATTTCTATCCCTCACCAGGGGGGCATCATAGCCATTGATCAACTTGCCTTATTTTCCATTGATTCCTAGGCCACTAGGAGTATTCCACTTGTAGTTGAATCCCTACAACCTTATCAACATGTTGGGATAGGATTATTTAAACATTCATCCCTGATGGGAACTTTTACACTCCCTCCTCCTGACATTCCAAATCTGATTGCCTTTATTAATATGATTTCATCTTCTACTATTCAAATCGATCCCTGAATAGTAACTGACGGATCTAACATTGAATCATTTGGCGACCGTATGTTGCTCAGCCCCATTGAGATAGAGTATGAAGCTATTTACTTATCATGTTCGACAAATCCTGATATTGATACCTTAGTAAATTGGGTTGATCATTCCCAAGATTCAAATTCTTACCCTTTCAATGGTACTACCAACAAGAGCATTATAGAGATCATGATGAAAAATGAGTCTCCATGGTATCATCATCATCATTGATCCTCATTACCATTAATTATTGAGAGTAATCTTGAATATTATTATTCTCCCAACATTACTGAGTCATTTCGGGCTTCTATTTATGTTCACGAGGTGAATTCCAGGAATATTTTAGTTAATATTGAGGAGTGTACCCCTCGATATTTCTATTAAATCTAGAGTTGTTGAAAATGTCGACAGTGGTGCGTCTTGTTCTCCTTATGAGATAAAGATTTATAAGGACCTTTTTCAAGAATTTCATGATGTTTTCACTTGGACATATGAAGAGATGGAAATAATAGATATAAATGTAGTTGTACATAAGATTAAAACTTACCTGGATGCCAAGCTTATTCGTCAACTTTCACGTCCGGTTCACCCGAAGAAAGCTACTACCATAAAAGCATAAGCTGAAAAGATTTTGTGTGTTGGTTTTATCTATCTTGTTCCTCTAACTAATAGGATTTCGAATATCATTTCCATTATGAAGAAGGAGGGTAAAATTAGATTATGTGTTGAATATAAGGATATCAATCAAGCTTGTCTGAAGGACAATTATCTGGCCCCTTTCATTAACCAAATCATTGATGATTGTGTCAAAAGTGAAATATTTTCATCTATGGATGGATTTTCCAGTTACAATCAGTTCAACATTTTACCATAAGACCAACATAATACTGCCTTCATTTGTCCATAGGGGATCTTTTCCTATTGCAAACTTCCTTTTTGTTTGAAGAATGTTGGCGCACCCTTTCAAATGGAAATGAAATATGCTTTCCATGATATTAAGAATATAGTGAAACCCTATTTGGATGATTTTCCTTCCCATTCCAAACATCATGAGGATCACCCACTACATCTCATAGCTATCTTCCTATGTTGTCGAAATTATAAGATATGATTAAATCCACACAAGTGTGTGTTTTGTTTCCAATCTAGTTGACTTTTAAGAGTTGTAATGTCCAAAGACAGGATCTGCATTAATTCTACGAAAATCCAAGCAATCATTGATTTGCCTACTCCCTCTTCACTTGTTCACTTACAATGCCCTCAAGGGAAGGTTAACTTTCTACACATATTTGTCCCTAACTATGTAGAACTTACGGAAGGATTTACTTGCATACTGAAGAAAGGGTTTCCCTTCCATTGGGATCACACTACTCAAAAAGATTTTGACTCTTTGAAATATGTGTTAGTTAGAGGATCTTTGCTCTATTCCCCTAACTATTAACGAGACTATTTCCTCTGTTTAGTTGTGGAAGTTACCAGAGTCGTAATGTTTATAGTACAATAATATGATATAGGAGACGGACACCCTATCTATTACTTGAGCCAATACTTGAACGACAATAAATCCAAGTATTCACACGTCGAAAAGTTGGCTTTGGAAGCAATTCAAGTTGTCCAAAGGTTTCACCACTACAAACTCCTTTGGAAGACCATTGTAATTTCTTATTGTAATCCAATGAGTCACATTTTGTCACATTAATTATTCGGGGTGTTAGCACTCCTCCAGATCTCCAAGGTTGATGAAGAGTCTAGTTGTGGTAACCACAAACCAATCTTTTAACATGGTAGCCAGCCCTACCAGGCCACAGAGGGATCTCTCCAAAGAATCATAGCCATAAGAGCTAGATGGATTAGGGTTTTAGGCTAGGTATAAAGTCCAGAGGTTATTTTGATTTGATTTGGTGGGGTTATTGTTGGATGAGGGTATTAAGTCAAAGAGGCTAAGTCAGGGAAAATGAGATATGATTGCAGACATTAAAAGGGACAAGGTAGGCAGAAGGTTTATAACTTAAAGGTGGTTTAGTTAGATGGTTTAAGACTGATGAGGAGTTAGGAAGAGCATATGAGATGAATTCTTCCTAAACTGAAGAAAAATGGACAAATTATGATAAATTTCCCAAAATAGAGCACGAGTAAACACGTATTTTTCCTATCAACTTGAAAAAAGCTGTTAAACATCCATACCACATGTATCCCAAAGAAATAACTACAACTCATATATTAAAATAGGCCAAACTCTGATACAATAGTGTCTCTAATCACTACTTTACAACATCCAAGTCAATCCAACCTCTGAAAAGAGTGAATAAAGGGAAGATATAGACCTCAAAAAGAACTCCTCCCAACCTCAAGGGTTGAATCCATGAGAGGAGGAGCAGTTCCACCAAAATATGAACTGATAGCTAGAGTGTAGGGTGGTCAAAATGACTTATCCCTAACTACATTGAAACGGATTCATTTGACTTGATGAAGACTATTAACCTAATGTATTTACCCTTAGGTAATACTAAAATACCATAATTATATTTACCATGTCAATTACATAAGTAAAAATTGATTCCCAAGGATGAAAATCAAAACTGGAAAGAAACAGTGAAAAATCAAGCAATTTGTCCTATGCACATCGCCTTTAGCCTATGTGCAACGCCCTCTTCAAGCTGATATTTGAAGGGGTTTATAATTTCCAAATTAAGCTTAGGATAAATCATTGGAAAGCTTATCCTATATACTTTCCAAAAATTCACTTGGTTCCAAAAAATGATGAGATTTGACCCTCCAAAAATTCAATCTTCCATGACTTCTTTTGTGCGTTATGCCTAGCTGAAAAAGGGGCGGAAAGGTGATTTTTTAGGTGTTTTTGGCCATTTCTCCCTGTCAAATTGTCCAATTTTGGTGTGCCAATAGTCCAAAGTATATGGTCATCACCTTTTGAATCTAATGGTGGTCTTATTTTTTCATTTGGAGGCCTCCAGAAGATGTGCAACGCCCTAGGATAGTTCAAATGTGCCAAAACCTATCCAAGTTACACAAAAAAACCCAAAAATTCCAAAAAATGCCCAGAATCTTGTCAAAATTGGTGTATGAGCTGCTAATTAAGTATTCTAAGCATGGAGAGATGCATCAACAAGGATATCCAGTTTCCATTTCTCCTCTTGCACATTTAGGGTTCCAAACTTTGACTTCAATTCCTTGAGTTTTGACCTTGCTATTTGGGTTATTCGGAAATAATAGTTTACCGTCCTTCTTTGCATGTCATTGTCTATTTATCCTTTTCGAGGAGCTTTTCAATATGGTGGCTAACCCTCTCTAGCCAATTCTCCTTGTTTTCATTGATCATTATGGAAAATTACTCATTTAAGGAAAGCTCATTAGCTAGTTCAGCCTTTTTTTGTTTCTTTAGTTCGAATGCTCTCTTTAGGCTTTTGGTTCTTGGCCTTTTTCTTGACACTTGTTCTTCCAACTCATCAAGATCACCATATTTTTCATATGCTTCATTAAGTAAGGCCTTAGCCTTGGTCTCTTCTCTTTTGGATTTGAGAAGGTCCACCTCCATGATTAGTTGTTTTGTCTTCAATTGTTGGTTTTCCTGCACAAGAAATGAAATGACATATTTAGCTCTATCCAATTGAGCTTGAAATTTTTTTATTTGGGCCTCTTTTTCTTTGATGATCAAGCTTGTTTTTTCATGATCATCTTGCTGATCCAAGTCAACAAGGTCAAATTATGTTTCTGTCTCATGGATGTCTTCATCCTCCTACCTTATTTCCTCATGAACAATTGTCTTTGTGATCTTCTGCTTGCCCTTCATTACTTTCTTTTCTGATGAAGAAGGCAGGGCCCCTCCCACAATCTGTGGGGTAAAAACCTTCCTATGACCTCTCTGATAAGTACATGACAATGTGCCCAAATCTGTCTTCTTAGCTTTGATTACCTCAGCTTTGCTAGGTGACCCTGTATGATCATACAATGGTGATGACGATGGTGAAAAAGGTTGAGATGATGGATGGATAGATGTAGTGGTCTAATATGGAGGGGGTATGTCTTCAGTATGATGATCAGTGGGATGAGATGAAGAAGGAATATCTTCAGCATGTGGAGCTTGTGGAGTAGTGAAAATATTATTGGCAATGAAAGTGTCCCATGAGATGTTCAGCTGATTAAGGTGATGGAGAACAATGATCTTGATCATAGAGTGATGAAAGAGGTTATTCATTTTCTAATCATACCTTTTTCCCTTAACTGTATATGCCACTTTTTCAATGCTCTTGAAAAAATAGTAAGGTATATTGAGCATTCTGACTCTTGTGAAGTGCATGAGCAATCTGATATGGTATGTGTAGAGTCTGGAAAATTTGCCTTCAAAAGTGAAGTACTTCATGATGATTTTCATCATGGGAGCATATGTATTAAGAAGGTGGTTGAAAGGGAAGAACTTCTTTCTCTCATTTCTGTACTAAGGCTTCAAATATGGCTCATAATACTGATGATCTAGGTTTTGAGCTTTAAACCACCTTTCACCCACATTAGGTATTCCAGAAGCAGCAACAATAATGGCTGAGGATATGGTGAAGGTTACACCAACAAGGGTCACTTGATTGCCCTTAAGATTTGAAATGAAAACTCTAGTCAAAATAGGATGGCTTTGAACTCCTTGTACCACTACACAAAAATAAAAATATCCCATATGCTTGAAACAAGTGACTGCCATAGGTGAGGCCATTATTTCTCTAGTGTTGGTAGGTTCAAACCTCGATATTCTTCCTCCTTTGTGTGGTATTTTTTCTTCTATGTCTCCCTCTTTTGAAAATCTTTGTTTTCTTCCTCCACGATGTGTTTTTTCTCTTTTTCTTGAAGCCCTAGATATTAGGAAATAGGAGTGGGGATGGGGTAGGAAAAATTTAGGGAGTGGAGGAAGGGATTAGGGAACTTAGGGACGTGATAGGGGAGTGAAATATTTATGGGATTTGGGAATTGATATTTTATTACAGGTGTGCAATATGGTTGCCTAATAATTTGTTGCCTAGGACTTAGGGTTTAAGGGAGAATACACTTTGGATAGGGATTTAGCAATAGAGGGGTAGTGATAGGGTTTACAGTGATGTGCAAAGGATAGTAGGGTCTTAGGAATAGTTTTGAGGATGTAGGAATAAAACTAGGGTTTGCAGGTCTTAAGAATTTCAAATTTCACACAATAAACTTCATAGAATGAATTTCTAACTTGTGAGATATAAGGAGGGATGGACAGTGCTTTACCTACTTGCTAAGAGGCATAGAAACCATGAACTAAAGGGTTGTGACACTTGCTTGAATTTTGAGAGCATATGGACAAAGTTTGACCGGTGCGTAGCACCTTTGGTGCGTGCGCAGTGCCTGTCGGGTCTATGCGCAACAACTTTGGTGCGTGCGCAACTAGATTGTCCTATGCATAGTGCCTTTGGTGTATGCATAGCGCCTAGCTCTATTTTATTGAATTCACCCAAAATCATGAGGAATGGCTCTCGTGGGGTTTTCTTAGAAATGATAGGAGGCAAATGGAGGTGATTTTAGATGCTAGCAAGGACTTTATACATGAGTGAATTTGATCTTTATCTTTAAAACCCACTTTCTAATGTTTCACTTCTCCTTTTCGAAATGCTTGCTAATTTCCCTTTACACTTTGATTTTCCTCTTTGCAGGTTGATGAGATTGGATTTTTGGCACTCTTCACACTTGAATTTTGCTTGGATTAAGTTGGCACGTAGTTTCTTTTTAGTTGACAACTTAGGAATAGTAAATTATTACATATAATGAACATAAAATTATGTAAATTAAAAAAAATATTACATCTCTATTTTTTGGAATAAAAATTACAATCTAAAATAGAACTAATACTTGGAATAAAAATTAGAACTTGAGCAAGCATAGCTACATGTTTTCCAATCCTCTTTAAATGAAAAAAGGATATTATTTTTCTCACCCTCATATTTTTTGTTGTTGTATGCAGTGAAATGGAGTATTATTGGACCTTGGAGAATGAAACCTAGTAACCTAATGGGACCTTGAATGACCAAACTCTAGGTGGACTTGACTGACACGAAATATGATGAAATGAGTTTTCATAATAAATGTATGCTCAATAAGACACAAGAAGGTGGGCCAGCAAATATTGATTTTTGAGGGAGAGTAGGGCTTTTTATTTTGACTAGGGCTACCATTAGTGAGTAAATTTTTGCATGAGGACTTAGGTGGACTGACAAAAAATTTAGAATGGGACCCTAATATGATATAAAAGAGGAGTTTTGATCACTGATGGCGGTATGAAAATACTGACTCTAACATCATCCTTATTTGGGGATGGCAGCTCCTTGGAGGTGTCAAGAACACCGTAGACCAAGTGCCTAACCATGTGGGTCAATGCGGTCAAAAACTTAGATTGAAAAGCATGATTGAATTCTAATAACTCAAATAACAAAAAATGACTTGAAATCGTCTTGAAATCGAATAAAACAATGACTCAAAACTAACTTACTTAACTGACAACTAAACATTGAAAATGGCAGAAAATTAGTGAAGCTCCATGGCCTTCACTTCGGGCTCCGAACTCCAGTGGTTATCTACTTCACAATGGCAGAAATTTAAATTGTTATGTACAATGAAACCATGACATTTTCAAGAAACATATTTCAGAAAAGATAGTGCTTAGCGAGCCTACGATTGACTATTCCTCCTATTCATGGTTTTCCATTCATCTCATCCAACAAGAAAGAATTTTTCCCTCGGAAAGCTGAAATCTGATAAGGACCTTTCCACATATTTTCAAATTTACCATGCTTACACTTGTCTTCATTTCTAGCATCCAACAAAGCACTACATCTCCAATTTTGAAATCATCCTCCTTTCTTTTCAGTCATAGATTTTCTTTATCCTATCATGGAGCTTATAGGTGTTCTGAAATACCTCATCCTGTATCTATTGTAGGTGAATCATTTGATTGATCCAGCATTGTATATCATTCTCTTCACTTCCTGCTTCTTGTAACAATTTCATGACTGAGACTATTAATGATGAAGAAAAAATAGTATCTACTCCATACACAATTTGAAAAGGAGAAAGTCCAAGAGATTTCTTACTACTCACCCAATTTGCCCACAATGCATTGATTAGCTTTTTGTGCCAATTCATTTAACTGGCCTCCAACATTTTATTGATGATGTTGATTAAGGATTTATTGGAGGACTCCTCCAGACCATTTCCTTGTGGATAGCATGTTGTAGAATGTCCCAACTTAATGTTATTTTTGTCACAAAACTCAGTCATATTTTTAGACTTGAATGCAACTGCATTGTCTGTGATGATATTATTAGGACAACCAAAACGGGACAAGATATTAGTTTCTAAAAAATGAATCATAACTGAATATGTTTCTTGCCTGGTTGGGATCACTTCAATCCACTTAGTAAAGTAATCTGTAGCTATCAATATCCACTTGTGTTGTCCGGATGATGATGGGTTAATTTCACCTATGAAATCTAAGCCCCACTATTAAAATGGTGCATGAACTGATATAGGATGTAAAGGAAAAGGAAGAAGTTTTATTTTACCTTGGAAAACTTGGCACTCGTGACATCTCATCACTGCCTTGTAGATATCTATAAAAAGTGTAGGCCAATAGTAACCCGCTCTCAGTACTTTGTTGGATGTGGTCTTCTAGTACAAGTGGCCCCCACAATCTCCTTTGTGGAAGTCATTTATTACTTCTTTAGATTCACCTTCGTTCAAACAATTTAGCAACACACCTCTAGGATCTTTCCAATAAAGTGCATTGTCCATAATGCAATATTTAAAAGCCTTCATATTCAATGACCTACTCTTATCCTTAGACATGCCTGGAGGTGGATTTAGATGTTGCAAAACATAAATAATATCAAAATATGGTGGATATGATAAAAAAATATATTAGATACTTGAATTAGATCTACTTCTTCTTGATTGTCGGACAATGTTGTTATAAAGTTGATATCTAGAGCATGGAGATTTGACTCAACCATGAGTTTGGCTAAGCCTTGACCCTTGATCATCTTGGTAGGATTAATCTCAAGATCATATTCTAATAATGTTGCTATCCATCTACCTCTTCTACCTTCTGGGTCATTCTGCACAAGAACTTCTTTTACCACTGGATTAGGAAAATATGCAAGAGTATGTGAATGTAAAATGTAAACTCTGAAATATTTCACCAACTTTACCAAAGCCAAAGCCTATTTCTCTATGATTTTGTACTTAAGGGTTGCATCCCTGATGTTGTGATTGAAAAATGCTATTGGCAGCTCGGTTTTATCCTTTTTCCGCATCAATACTGCTACCATGGTATGCTCAGAAGCAAAAGAGAATATTATGAAATCAAGGGAGTAATCAAGACTAATTAAAATAGGGGTAGTGGTGATGGCTAGTTTTACTACATCAAAAGGACTTTCGGGCTTCTTTGGACCACTTTACATCATTATCATTTTTCAACATATTTGTCATCTCTCTAAGATGTTTAGCCAAATTAGGAATAAATCTACATAAGAAATCCATCTTACCATTGAATGCTTGGATTTCTTTCTTGCTATGAGGGAAATCAATTTTCTGAATGGCTTATATCCATGAAGGGTCTATCTGGATGTCGTTCTTTAAGATGATGTGCCTGAGAAGCTTGCCTTCCTCCATAGCAAACAAACTTTTATTCGGATTGAGAGAGATCCTGAACTTTCTACATCACTCAAAAATAACTCTTAAATTATGCAAACGCTCATCATATGAATGTGAAAATACCATTACATCATCTAAATATATAACCAAGAAAACATATTTTTCATTGGCAAGGGCTATGTCCATGGCACACTGAAAATTAGGCCCTGCATTTTTTAGACTGAATGGCATTTTTGCATATTTGAATGTGCCCCAAGGTGTGGTAAATGTTGTCCTGTCCTAAACATCCTCATGCACTAAAATTTGGTTGTAATTGGAATAGCCATCTAGTAGTGATATCCGAGAAGCACCAACAACTCTCTGAAGGATATTGTCCATTTTGGGAAGCGGATAATTATCTTTCAAAGATACTTTGTTTAAGTTTCTGAAGTCTACGCAGAGCCTAATTACTTCATTCTTCTTTCTCGTCTGGACTAGATTTGATATCCAATCAAAAAAATCTGATGGGAACAATGATGCCCACCTTGAAAAGTATGTTAATTTCTTTCTTTATGGATGGCAGCAACCTTGGTTTAATCCTTCTTAGCTTTTGTCTAAAGGGATTTTGATCAAGTTTAATTGGTATGGTATGTTGAATTATTTTCTTGTCATTCTCCATTAAGTCTGTATAATCCCATGCAAAAACATCAGAAAATTTAGACAATAAATGAATATAGTTTTCTTTTATCTCGAGAGATAATGATTTGGACAACTTGATCATTTTTGGTTTGTCTGTTGTTTTGATGTTCACGTCTTCAACACCTTTCTCTGTAGGAACCAATGTGAGCTTCCTTGCTACATCGTCCTCATAAAACAAGTCTTCCAAAGGTACAAGACCTTTTAGAATATTTTTTTCCTTTAGTTGTAGTATATCAACTTGGGTTGCCTCAATGACTTGATCATCTTGGTTGTAAACTTCATCCATGGAACAATTCTCAAACTCTCCTTCACTCTGAAGAAAATGATTTACCTTCTTGTGATGAGCCTCATCATTGGGTAATTGTATGGCCCTTAATTGGCCTTATTTCACCTCCTAGCTTAGTCAAACCAACTATTCTCACAACTTATTACATACTTTCGACTATATTTTCTTTATGAGATGAGTTAGAGTTTGATATTTTACTTTGTGATCTAATGTGCATGTAATGTAGGAATAAAGGATGAAAGCAAGGAAAACTGCAGGAATAAAGGATAAAAGAAAGGAACTATGGAAAAGACCTTGGTCAAAACTCAAATGGGACAAGGGAGAGGAATTATAGGAGGTAAATCCTCCTCATTTACTACCCCTCCATTCGAATATTCCTCCATCATCTCGGAGTGAAAACAACCAAATCATGAGGACTAGAAGACAGTCAAGCAAGTGAAAAGGACAGAAACCATTTATCTTGAGTGGGGATCCAAGCCTCCCTAATGGGAAGGAAGTAGTTGGAGACTTTAGATGTATAAGTAGAGAGGCTTAGGACCTCAGTAGGATTCGGATTCGTATTGTAAAATCTACTTTATTTATGAGTTGCAAGACTTGTGACAATTTTGTTATGTAATCCATGGTTTTTATAATAAATATGAGTTTTGTTTTGAGCCAACACTGAGTTAACTTAGAGGATTGAAGCTCTTGGGTTAGGGCCCAACCTAAGCAGCCAAAGATCCTCTTTATTATACATGTATGATAGCATAGATTTATATTTATGTTCATTTGCTTAAGTAGTTTCCTGATTCTATTCATTTGATTAAATAGTTGCATTTCCATTATAGCAATATAGCATCGATTCGTTGTTTTCTGTTCATTTTCTTAAATCGTTGCATTTCCATTATAGTAGCATAGATTCATGCTTTTTTGTTCATTTGACTAAGTAGTTTCATTTTCATTATAGTAGTATAGCATAGATTTATGGTTTAACTATTCATTTGCTTAAACAGCTGCATTCCCAGTACAATAGCATAGAGTAGATCATTTGTGCTTTAGTTTACTTCTCTTTTGTGCCTTCCTTCAGTTAGCAGGTTATCTAGGAGGAAAATATCACCATAAGGTTGTCCACAGGTGTCTTGGCCTCATCTCCTCCCTCTGGGACAATGACTTGAGGAACAGATCCTTCAGTAACCCCAAAAACATAGGTTTTCGATTCTCACATGAGATTTGGAGTTTGTTGTTTGATGCAGTTACTTGTTTCATTTCATTATCATCATTTTCCCTCACTCTCGTTCCACCCTCACACTCATTGGTTTTTTTGTCATTTTCATTGAAACCTCCTTTAGCACGTTCTTCATGCATAATCCCCTTATCGTTCAATCCACAACAAATGTTCCCAATCATCGTTTGATTCATTAGTTTATCCAACTTCCACCTTGCATGAAGTCTTACACCTACTTTATGCACTTTAAATCCCCACCATTGATCTACCTCACCTGATCCGATGGCTGTCACATCACCCCAACACTTCATGTGCTTTAAACCCCCACCGTTGATCTACCTTGCCTAATTCGATGGTTGTCACGTCACCCGATCGCCAACTAGCTTGGCTGATCTCCACCATTGATCTATCTAGCCTGATCTGATGGCTATCGCGCAATCTCGCTTGTATTCTTACATGATCGTTATCCACCCAAGAGCATGTGAGAAAAGTGTTTTTCTCATGCTACGTGTCACTTAGTTATGCTAATTGCATGAAATTCAGAAATACACCTTACAGCTTTGAGGGCACGCGAGAAACTGCCTACCGCTTTCGAAACCTACTCCATCATTTCCGCACGTTTTCTTCTTGTGATACAATCTCCACCATCCATCCTCTAATTAATATTGTTCATCCATCTCTTGAATTAATCTCCATGATAAGATATCTGTCATTCATCTCCTGTTAACCTTGTTCATTCATCTAGTCACTAAACTGGCTGTGATACGATCTCCGCCGTTCATATGCTTTATTACACCGTTCATCCATCCATTCACTCAATTCCTCACGATAAGATCTCTGGCATTCATCTTGTTCGTTAACCCTTTTAATCCATCTATTCGCTTAATCCCCCACGATAATATCTCCACCATAAAACTTATGTTCATTGATCGATCCAATGGTCCCTATGCACTACTGCATCCTTACGTCCTCCTTTCACCAATTTCGATCTCCGAGTTCTCTTCTGCTTGAAAATGGATTTAGTTTAGTTCCTTTACTTACACCTTAGTATATTTTAATGTTATTTACCTCTGCAACTTAGATAGCAGCATTAAGTTAGTGTTGATTTAGAAATTATGTTTAGCATAGTTGTTTAGATGGTTAGTTAGGTTATGCTGTGGTTTAGCATTACATGTTGTTTACTTCATTATTGTAGTAGTTTAGCTCTCCCTTAGAATAGATTTTCTCTTCTTCCATCAAAGAATTAAGCTTCTTCTAACCCTATAGAAGTTTGGCCTGGAACCCCTAGGGTCTCTTGCCAGATGAGTAGTGACAATAGGCAGGAACTTCACTTTTACTTGTGCATATAGCACTGTCACCTCCAAGTTTGTACGAACCCTGGGTTTATAAGTAAAGCTGGTAGCCTTAGGAGTTGCAGCATTCTTGTTGCAAAACCTAGGCTCACCACTTTTTGGTGTCATTGTCGGGGAGGTTCCAAAGTAGAATGTGATTACTATTTTCTTCTATTTCTAGTCTCCAACTTTCGTTTCTTCTACTTCTTATCCTCAATTTTCTTCCATTAGTTTATTTCTGCAAATGTAATCCAGTAGCTTCCTTTCTTTCATTTGTCATTATCTACATTCCTTTCCATTTTGCAAGTAGAATTTCAATTCAGCAAGTAGTTTCTTTTTGTTAGTGGTTTTCATTCAATCAACAATTTCATTCTGCAAGTAGTTTTCTTTCTGTCAGTAGTTTTTCCTTCAATCAACAATTTCATTTCTGCAAAGTACTTTCTAGATTTAAAGAAAATCTTACAGAAACCAACCCAAAAACATTTTCTTTCATGCCTCGTACAAATAGGGATAATTCAGGAAAATTCTTTTCAAATACCCCCATTGCATCCAATAGTAAACCTTCTCTCTTCTTTGGTGACTGTGAACTGGAAGAACCTTTAGGTGAGCAACCTTACATATTTGAAGAACCTACAAGGGAAGAAGAAGAGGAAGAACTCATTCTTACTGAACCAATGGCTAAAAACCAAAATGATAAAGGGAATAGAGAGAGAATTGAGGGTTCCTTCCCCATCAAGGAAACCAATGGGGACACTAAGATGAAGAATATAAGCCCCTCTGCTCTACCTCATTTCCATGGCCTGACCATAGAGGACCCTGACACTTTTCTATTTGATTTTGTTGTTATATTCTGAACCTATGACTATACAAATGATGAGAACAAGTTAAAACTATTTCCATCTACCCTCAAGGATGCAACATTGCACTAGCTCATGGGTTTACCTGGAGATAGCATCACAAATTTGGCTCAGATGCAACAAGATTTTAACAAAAAATATAGGGACTATTGTAGGTCAAAGGACACTAAAGAATATATTTTCAGGATGATCATATTCTAGGATGAATCCTTAGAAGACTATGAAAAAAACTTCCAACTCAGTTACAAAAGGGCCAGGTGCACACTTGACCCTGAGCCACTGAAGCTGGTCCTGCTTAGAGGAGTCAGGGAGGATCTTCTGGATACCTTACATATGATAATAGGAGGAGACATATACCAATTATCCTATGAGTATATTAATATTGTCTTCAGAAACCATTCTAGGGCAACTAGGAAAAAGGGTAGGGGTAGTCAACCTATGGCCAATACATCATCCTCCAACTCATCCATCAAGGGTGAAATTGGAAATATGCTAGAAGATTTCAAAAGTGATATGCTGCAAACCCTTGCCTTGCAATTGGACACCATAAAAATCAAAAGGAAGCAAGATGAAGCAAAGAGAACCTTGGCCATCTTTTGTCCTAGATGCACTAGGAGGCATCCTATGAACGAATGTCCATTGAACTGTATTAAGATTTGCTCAGTCTGTGAAGAAAACCACTCCACAGACAAGTACCCTTCTTTACTTGGACTCAAAGTTGTATATCAAGGAGTTGAAGGGGTCACTCAGCATCTTTGCTACATCAACCAAAGGATACCTCATGGGCCTAGACCATACAAATAGGGTATGCAAGGGTCATCCCATGCATATTACAACCCTAACAAAACCATAGCTATACCTTCTTGGGGACCCCCTGCTTATCCTTCCTAATCTACATCCCCTCCTTGGTCCTAAGCATCTCAGCATCATTCCTAGCCATCCAGCCAGTCATTTCAACCTTATGTTCAGCCACAACATCAGTGGAATACCCCACTCCAGGGGTGGAGGCCCCAATTCAACAATGTTCTAGCCCTATTTCCTCCACCTCCTACCCAACCACAACTCCTGAAATCTGCTCCACCCAAGTAACCCCAGATGCTTGCCCAGCCAAATCCGAACCCAAACAATAAGTAGGCTCAACAAGTATACAGTGGAGAGACATCATACCCAACTTATGTTGTAGAAATCCAGGATATCAACCTAAGGTCTGGGAGAATTCTCCCTGATAACCAACCTCCCTCTCCACATAGGGAGATTGAGGAAGAAAGAGAGGAAAGCAACCTTAAAGTAAATCCACCCTTTCCTGAGAGATTAGAATAACCACTACAGCTTACCCCAAAAGAAACTAAACTTCTGGGAGAATTGAAAAATATATGTGTAAAGACCCCCCTTCTCCAGAAAATCAAGGATGTTCTCATTTACAATAATTTGATTAAGGAGAAGTGCTTCAATCATCTAGGAAGAAGAAAAATGGATGCCACTACCATTAATGTCATTCGGCAATTGTCTAACTTAATGTTAGGGTAGGTAATATGTCAAAAATATTTGGACCTTGGAAGCCCTATAGTAGATGTGCACATCAATAGCACCATTGTCCCACACACTCTGATTAATCTTGGGGATGCCATTAATGTGATTATCAAGGACACCGTGCTCAAGCTCAACCTCCAAGGGTCATTGAGGAAGACCACAACAGTTCTGCAACTTGCAGACCATTCCACAGTCACCCTTGAGGGAATTGTGGAGGATGTGATGGTCTCCATTGACTCCTAGGAGTACCTTGCAGATTTCCTAGTTCTCCAGCCTAAGGCTAAGCTTACTGGTTACCCTCTCATCCTTGGGAGGCCATGGTTGGCCACAACTGATGCTTACATTAGTTGCAGATTGGGAATATGACCATCAAGAATGGGCATAATTCTAAACAGTTAGTCTTATACCCTCCTACTCAACCTACCCTAGAGCATGATTTACCTTTATGGTTGGAGGAGGAGGAAGAAGATAATTTTTATTCTTCCCAACTTTATACTTTGGAAGCAACCATAGGAGGAAGACAGCAAGATGAGGATGACTTAATTGAACACCTGCTCCAAAGTCCAACTCCTAGTTCACTATCATTAGAAGAAGAAGTAAGGGAAACCTAGAATAATCATACAATTGTCTTATGCTTGGCCAATTCTAACCCAATCCATGTCAAAACCATAGAATTTGGCCCAAGGAAAACTTTGAAAATTAATCCATCTCTGTCTGCTCTTGAAGAGGAAGAGTTATGCAACATGTTGAGAAAAAACCTATAAGCCTTCGCTTGGAGTTACAAGGAAATGAAGGGAGTACACCCCTTAGTGTGTACTCACCACATATACATCAAAGAAGGTTGCAAGCTAGTCAGGCAACCACAAAGGAGGATGAATCCATCCCTTAAAGACACAGTCAAAGAGGAACTGTAAAAATGCTAGATGCAGTATTCATTTACCCTATCTCTAACAGTGAGTGGGTCTCTCCTTTAGTGTTAGTTCCCAAGAAAAATGGTAAGTGGAGGATTTGTGTAGATTACAGGGGGTTGAACAAAGCCACAAAGAAGGATCATTTTCCCCTACCCTTCATTGACCAAGTGCTAGATGGCTTGGAAGGGAAGAAGTTATTTTCATTCCTAGATGGATTCAGTGGGTACAACCAAATCCAAATCTACCTAGAAGACCAGGAGAAGACCACATTCACTTTTCCTTGGGGTACTTTTTCCTATAGGGTCCTTCCTTTTGGCCTATGCAATGCTCCTACCACTTTCTAGAGAGTAGTCTTGAGTATTTTTCTGAATTAGTACATGGTGCTGTGGAAATCTATATGGATGATTTTACACCTTATGGCTATGATTTTCAAGAAGCCCTGACTAACATAGGAAAAGTATTGCACAAATGCATCATAATGAACCTGTCTCTCAGTACAGAAAAATGTGAATTCTTAATGACTGAAGGGACTGTGCTAGGTCATTCAATATCTCAATAAGGGCTATAGGTGGACCCAAACAAAATAGCAATCATCCAAAGGATCCCACATCCACAAAAGCATAGAGATGTCAGGAGTTTCTTGGGGTTAGCTAGATACTACCGAAGGTTGATAAAGGACTTCAGCAAGTTGGCCTCTCCTTTGTTTTGGTTGTTGGCCAAAGATTCTGAGTTTATATGGTCAAAGAGTTGTCAAGAGGCCTTATACATTCTAAAGGGTAAGTTAACCATTGCACCAACCCTTAGAGGCCCAAACTGGGCCCTCCCTTTTCATATTCATGTTGATGCCTCACACAAAGCCATAGGAGAAGCCATAGGCCAGGAAGAGGAGAAATTGCCCTATGCCATCTATTTTATCAGTAAGAACCTGTCAAAGGATGAGATAAACTATATTGTGACCGAAAAGGAACTCTTGGCTGTTGTGCATTCATTAAACAAATTTAGGCATTACATTATAGGCTATCAAACATTTGTGCATACTGATCATGCTGCAATAAAATATTTAATGAACAAACCAGATGTGAATGCTAGAATTATAAGATGGTTTCCTTTATTACAACAATTTGATCTAACTATTGTTGATAAGCCTGGTAAGGAAAATGTTGTTGCAGAATTTCTATCTAGGATGAATCTTCCTGCAGGTGAAGAAGGAATTATGGATGACCAGTTACCATATGAGAATTTTTTTGTTATTTTAGTTCTCTCCCCATGGTTTGTTGATATAGTAAACTATTTGGTATCAGCACAGTTCCCATCAAACTTTCCCTCCAAAGAAAAGAGCGAGGTTGGGGGCAATATGTTCAAACTTATCCCAAATCAAATCTTGAGAAGGTGTGTAAGGGAAGAGGAAGTTTTTGAAATCCTTCTGACTTGTCATGATGTGCCTTGTGGAGGTCACTTTGCAACAAAGAGGACAACATTCAAAGTGTTGGAAGCAGGCTATTATTGGCCTGCTCTTCATCAAGATGTGAAAAAGTACATTAGTCAGTGTGATTGGTGCCATAGGATGGGAAAGCCTACTCCAAGAGATGAAATTCCCCTACAACCCCAAGTGACTTTCGAGCCATTTAACAAGTGGGGCATGGACTTCATTGGGCCTATCAACCCTCCTTCAAAGCAAAAGTATTACATTATTGTGTGCACTGATTATTTGACTAAGTGGGCTAAAACCAAGGTGATTAAGGAAACAATAAAAGAGAAGGTGGCTGAGTTCCTAAGGGAGAATTATTACACAAATTTGGGCACCCTAGAGAGCTAGTCATAGACCAAGGTAGTCAATTTATCTCCAGCATGATTGAAGAACTACTTAGTCATCACAAAATCAAGCATAAGACCTCCACTCCTTATCATCCATAAGCTAATGGGCAAGTGAAGGTGACCAATAGGGCACTGGAGAACATCCTAACCAAGGTAGTGAATAGCAGCAGGAAGGATTGGGCAGAGAGACTAGTTGAGGCCACCTAGGCCTATAATACAACATGGAATACCACCACTGGATTTACACCCTATGAGATGTTCTATGGGAAAAAGGCTTTGTTTTCCATTGAGTTTGAATATAACACATTGAGGATGGCAGTCCAACTAGATTTGGATCTCAGTCATGCATAAAAAGAAAGATTGTTCCATTTGAATGGCTTGGATGAATTCAGAATGTAGGCCCTCCTACATACAGAGATAGTTCAACTTCAAAGGAAGGTATGGCATGACAAACATATTAAGGAGAAGCAATTTCAAGAGGAGACTAGGAATTGTTATATGATTCTAGGTATAAATACTTCAAGGGCGAGCTAAGGACAAGGTGGCTCAAACCTTATGTGGTGAAAAGATACCATGATAATGGTTTAGTGAAAATCAAAACTATAGATGAAGAAGCCATTCATTGCTTGTTAATGGACACCGATTGAAAATGTACAAGAGGCCTTTATTGAAATAAGAGTTCTTTGACAATATCCATAAGACAATGATGATGGTGGAGCAAGTTCCAGCTCCTCCCTCATCAGGGTAATGAAAAAGAGAAAAAAGAATAAGGATTCAAGTGAAAACCTCCTTGAGGCACCTGAGTCCCATCTTTGGGTTGAAAACCTCGTTAGGTGGCCTAAGGATGAGGAAAAATGAAAAATAGTAAGAAGATACCTGGGTGAAAACCTTCCTTGAGGCACCTAGGGCAAATATCTAGGGTGAAAACCTCTCTGAGGCAGCCTACATGTTTAAAAAAAAATTACAATAATAAAAGAAAAAGAAAAAAGACATAATGCTATTTGCAGGTGGGTGAGAAAGACAATCGAGTAAAGAGAAGATCTAAAGGGAACCCTGCCTCACATATATTCATCTCCTCCACTCTTTACCATGCATCCCTCCATCAATTCCATTGTTTTTCACTTCATTGCTTCAATTTAGGTGAAGATTATGTTTTCTACGGGATCCCCTAAATGGTAGATTGGTTAGGTTACCAAAATTCAATCTAAACATGATCTAACCCCTCACCTCATGCATTACCATCATCCCTACATCCAAACACACTACTAGTCCCTCTATCCATTCATTATAGCATCCTCACAGCACCATCCAGCAACATGATCAATAAATTCTAAGGGAGACACCAAACATTGCCAAGTGGTAATCCAGGAGCTACACAGCAGCAACAACATCAGATCTACAGTCACAGACACCATCAACAGACTTCAAAGGAGCAAGAAGAATGAACATGCAGCAAATGAACAAAGCAACACCTCTAATCCTCGACAAACTGCATCATGGCATCAAGACCATGGATAAGTATCCCACTCACTCACTCATAGGCATCATTTGATCAAAAGTTGTAAAGGTTACGAGGTAGTTGGTTTGTAAGTGAAAAGGTGGCCAGTTAACTTGGCCACCTTCATTCAATCATCACATACAAAGCAGGGTGTCCTCTCACACATGGTTGCGGTCAACTCAAATAACAGAGAAGGAGTAGGACAAGAAGTGGTTAACTATAGATTTAACAACTAAGGGAGTTGGTTACAAGGGGTGGGAATGATGAGGTGGTATAAAGTGAAACAAAACATCGTTTTCATGCATTCATGCATTCCACGTCCTTGAAACTCCCTCACTCAAGTAGCTCTCATAATTCTGGCCACCCACTGGAAGCAAGGATCCATCATTTTGCAAGAGAATTCCTACAAGAATAGTCTACAGGAGCAGTCTACAGGATACACAGAGGCAATCTACAGGATAGGCAGAGAGGGGTTGAAGAGGGAATATCGAGAGAATTATCCACTGCCACCATTCTAAATAGGTAGGATCTAAAAATCCATCCCCATTTACAAGCAAATGAACCAAAAGTCCTCTAAAAAGCTAGTGGATTACATACACAGGAAACTATATTTTCTCAAGAATTTTCTCATTCCCTCACTCCACACAGCAGAATCCATGCCACTATTATAGTTAGAGGGCTTACTATAGATCTCACCCCAGAGTTCATTAGTAGGGTCACCACACTTCCCTTAGGAATTGCATGGAGAAAAGAAGACAAAGCAGACAATCAGGTGACAAAAAGGAAATTCTTTTTAGAAGGTGAAGAACCCACAAAGGATAAAAATGGAGTGAGGGGTAGTCTACCATACCCATGGAGTAAGGTAGGCTACCAACTCATCAAATATATCTCATATGAGGGTAGATACAGTGTTGTTTATGGATACCATTTTAGGATGCTTGAAGAACTAAGATTTGGGGTAGAAGCACCAGTTCACCAAAGACTCAACATACCCTATTTCTTAATGCAATCACTCCTAGACTCCAGTAATAAAGTAAAGGAATGGAATTCCCAACAGTTGGCTTATCATGGTTTGATCAAAATCCTCATTGAGGATGCCCTCTAAAACCTCGGGATCCCTATAAAATGGTCAGTCTTTAGAGACTTACTAGCAGAGGATGACATCAAAACCCCATTTATGATGTTAGTCCTTCTGTCAGAGAGGAAGAAGGCATTGAAACAGAAGGGGAAGAACACAAGGAGGAGTCACCTAAGGTGTCTCCAAAGGCCCCTGAGAGGATAGCTGCAGGAAAAGGAAAACCAACTAGCATGTATGGCCAGCCTCTCCTTGGAGGCCATCCAACGTAGGATGCCAGCTAAATCCCATGCTCTTTACCTCAGAGAAAAATGGTTGCAATTTCAAATTAAAACACTAGCACAAAGGGGAACCATTCCATTTCAGGACTATAGGCAGTTTATTGATCTTTGTGATCAAGGCGCACTAGAGGATAGGGCCAAAATGGCTGAGACTTACTTACACAACATGGCCCTCATAGACATGAATATGTGGGATCCTAATGTAGAGCTAGGAGATCTACAATTAATGGCTTTGGCATCATTGACGAACCATGAGAAGTCAAGGGCTATAGAGATGAAAAGAATATTGGCTATAGAGAAAAATGAACCTCTTTTCATTAGAGCTGAACAATCAAATCCCATGGCCCTAATCAGCACCCATAATCTAATTGCAAATGATCCTCGGCGAGCACCTAGATATCTTGCTGCCCAAGAGCAAGCAATTTCACATTTTGAGGATATTTTTAGGATGATAAGAGATGATAATATACAAGCCTGTTAAAGGAGATGGAACGCACTACCACACATCTTGAAGATCATAGAATATCACTTCCCTCAAAGGTTGAGATAGGCGCTCAATAGGACACCTATGTATAAGCAATCAATGCAAAGGTTGAAGGTCAAATTGGATAGGCCTAAAACTCAGTCCATCACTACTCCTAGGGATGCTAGAAGGGAGAAAAGAAGAAGAGGAAAAGAGGCAGTGGGAAGAATTAGAAAGGAAATAAGGCTTCTATAAACAAGAAGAAGAGACCACATCAGAAGCGTGGGATGTCAGAGAGGTTACTAGAGCCATGAAGGACATGGACATTGACTAAGTTTCTGAGAGGATGAGCAACACTTCCAGTAGGGGGTGATGATGAGCCTCATCATTGAGTAATTATATGGACCTTAATTGGCCTTAATTCACCTCGTAGGTTAGTCAAACCAACTATTCTCGTAACTTATTGCATAGCTTTGATTATATTTTGTTTATGAGATGAGTTAGAGTTGGATATTTTTCTTTGTGGTATAATGTGCATGTAATGCAAGAATAAAGGATAAAAGAAAGGAAAAATGCAGGAATAAAGGAAAAAAGTGAGGAACTATGGCAAAGAACTTGGTAAAAACTCAAATGGGACAAGGGAGAGGAATTATAGGAGGTAAATCCTCCTTGTTTACTACCCCTCCATTTTAATATTCCTCCATCAGCTCAGAGTGCAAACAACCAAATCATGAGGACTAGAAGACAACTGAGCAAGTGAAAAGGATAGAAACCAGTTTATCTTGAGTGGGGAGCCAAGCCTCCCTAATGGGAAGGAAGTCGTTGGAGACTTCAAATGTATAAGTAGAGAGGCTTAGGACCTTAGTAGGATTCATATTCTTATTGTAAAACTCTACTTTATTTCTTAGTTGCAAGACTTGTGACAGTTTTGTTATGTAATCCATGGTTTTTATAATAAATATGAGTTTTGTTTTGAGCCAGCACTGAGTTAACTCAGAGGGTTGAAGCTCTTGGGTTAGGGTCCAACCTAAGCATCCAAAGCTCCTATTTATTGTACATGTATGATAGCATAGATTTATGGTTCTGTTAATTTTCTTAAGTAGCTTCTTAGTTCTGTTCATTTACTTAAGTAGCTTCTTGGTTCTGTTCATTTACTTAAATACTTGCATTTCCATTACAACAGTATAGCATATATTCATGGTTTTCTATTCATTTTCTTAAATAGTTGCATTTCCATTACAACATTATAGCATAGATTCATGATCTTTTGTTCATTTGCTTAAGTAGTTGCATTTTCATTACAGTAGTATAGCATAGATTTATGGTATAACTGTTCATTTTCTTAAGCAGATGCATTCCCTGTACAGTAGTGTAGAGTAGATCGATTATGCTTTAGTTTACTTCTATTTTGTGCCTTCTTTTAGTTATCAGGTTAGCTAGGAGGAAAAGATCACCATAAGGTTTTCTGTAGGTGTCTCAGCCTCATCTCCTCCCTCTGGGACCATGACTTGAGCAAGAGACCCTTCAACAACCCCAAAAAAATAGGTTTCTGGTTCTCGCATGAGCATTGGAGTTTGTTATTTAACACAATTAATTGTTTCATTTCATTATCATCATTTTCCCTCACTTTTAGTCCACCCTCACCCTCACTGGATTTTTCTGTCGTTTTCATTGAAACCTCCTTCAACACGTTCTTCATGCATAACCCCCTTACCATTTGATCCACAACAAACCTACCAAATCACCATCTAATTCATTAGTTTATCCAACTGTCACCTCACATGAAGTCTTCCACATAATTTATGTGCTTTAAATCCCCACTGTCGATCTGCCTCGCTTGATCTAATAGCTATCGCGTCACCTCAACACTTTATGCACTTTAAACCCCCAACATTGATCTTCCTTGCCTGATCCAACAGTTGTCGCGTCACCCAATTGCGAACTAGCCTGGCCGATCTCCACCGTTGATCTATCTAGGCTCATCTAACAGTTGTCACGCAATCTTGCGCGGATTCTTGCATGACCATTATCCACCCAAGAGCACGTGAGAAAAGTGGTTTTCTCATGCTACATGTCGCTCAATTAGGTTAATCACATGAAATTCAAAAATATAGCTTACAGCTTTGAGGGCACATGAGAAACTGCTTACGGCTTTCAAAATCCGCTCCATTATTTCCACACATTTTCTTCCCATGATATGATCTCCACCAACCATCCTCTGATTAATCTTGTCCATCCATCTCTTGAATTAATCTCCGTGATAAGATATCTGCCATTCATCTCCTGTTAACCTTGTTCATTCATTTAGTCACTAAACTACCTGTGATACGATCTCCACCATTCATCTGCTTCATTACCCCATTCATCCATCCATTCACTTAATTCCTCACGATAATATCTCTGATGTTCATCATGTTTGTTACCCTGTTCATCCATCTATTCGCTGAAGCTCCTGTGATAAGATCTCCACCATCCATCTTCTGTTTGTTGATCGATCCAACGGTCCCTATGCACTGCTGCATCCTTACGTCCTCCTTTCACCAATTTTGATCTCTGACTGCTCTTCCACTTGAAAACAGATTTAGTTTAGTTCTTTTGCTTACACCTTAGTATAGTTTATTGCTCTTTACCTCTACAACATAAATAGCAGCATTAGGTTAGTGTTGATTTAGAAATTCTGTTTAGCATAGTTGTTTAGATGGTTAGTTAGGTTATGGTGTGGTTTAGCATTACATGTTGTTTTCTTCATTATTGCAGTAGAGTAGCTCTCTCTTAGAATAAATTTTCTCTTCTTCCATAAAAGAATTTCTTCTTCTGACCCTATAGAAGTCTGGATTGGAACTCCTAGGGTCTCTTTCCGTATTAGCAGTGACAACAAGAAGTACCTTCACCTTTACTTGTTCATATAACACTATCACCTCCAAGTTTGTACGAACCCTAGGTTGATAAGTAAAACTGGTAGCCCTGGGAGTTGCAGCATTCTTGTTGCAATACCTAGGATCATCAAATTGTCATCCCAGAATACTTGCCAATATTGCAAGTTGTCCAGAACAGAGGGTTGATGATTTACATGAATCTTAAATTTCTTATTTGAAAAAATGGGGATTTTGAAATTGCTTGGAATTGTAGCCAATGAATCGGCCATAAGATTCTGACTCCTTGGTACCACCGAAAGTGTATATTCTGAAAATATCTAAAACAACATTTCTATATTGTCTCATTCATGGATGGTGAGCTTGATGTTCACATTTAACTTGCTTGATCACAATTTCTGAATCACCATACACATAAATTATTTGTGCACCCAATATTTTCAAGATCTTTAAGCCCATGATCAGTGCTTCATACTTTGCCTCATTGTTAGTGCAATAAAAAGCTAACTTGTATCAGCATAATATAGCATTCTGAGGGACCTCACCTTGCTGATGATGTGGACTTCGGATCCAAATGCCAATGCCTACCCCATCTTTCCCGAGAGCACCATCAAAGTCCATGGTCCAAAGACCATGGTCCTCTTCCAAGGGCTGTATATCTGGTCTCTTCGTTGGGTCAACTTTCTAAACTTTCTCTTCAAGAAGTTCTGAATTTTCCATTACCTCCTCTGATAGTTGTTATGAGCCTTTCTCCGCCTTTTTTGATGGTTGTTCTGATGAACCTGGAAACTTTTCTTTTTCCTGATCTAAAACACTCCTTATATAATTGGAAATATCTAGTACATATTTTATTTCCATAAGCTGAATATCTACATCATTCAATCCAATATCATTATATAAACTAAATGATTCTAAATATGTATGTACAACATTTCTAGGATGATTATTTGGCCTCTCCTTGATATTTATCATGAATTTCATTTTGGTTTCTCGGTACAATTTCCTTAATTTCCTGAAAATCGGATTGGTGGCATAGGAGAATTCTAACTGCAGTGTGCCTCTTAGTTTCTCTCCCTGAGACCTTGACAATAACATACCAAACCGTGGTGGTATATCAGCTACCACCACATCTATTAAGACATTATTTGTCGAGATTTCATTGAGGGATACTACCAAATATTTGATTAGACCAAGACAATGGACCTTACTGGAATCAAAAGAATACAAGTCATGGTATTCATGAGTTATATCTAGACCTAACTTTTCCATGATGGCCTTGGGCATTAAATTATGGGAGGCTCTAGAGTCAAGCATGGAGTTATGAAGAATGTACTGGTGGATTCTTAAACTTAGGTAAAATGGAGGAACCTCACTATCTTCTCACTGACCATCTATGGTTGGACAAAAAATTAATTTAGGCTAGTCATCTTCAACATTAACCATGTCAGATGTAGGGTCAACTTTTAGCATTTTAACTATATCAGACTTGTAGTGCCTATTTTTGACTAGTTCAATAAGATGAATTGACACTTTCAACTTTGAAATTTTAGTTTCTAAATTGAATGAGCTAGATTTATCTACCTCTCTTTGGATGATGTCTCTCTTCTCAGACAGATCTTTTGATGTTTGATCCTTCTTCTGGCTATCATGGTCCTTGTTTGGATTGCTTGTAGATGGTTGATTTACTTTGTGTTGGTTAGTTGTTGCCAGCTCTTTACCTTTACTTTGATTACCTTGAGGATTTGTCTTCTGTTGGGTATCTTTCTGCTGCAATGCCCTTTTCTGAATAGGAGTGATCAGGACATCTCTATTTCTCAAGGAATATTGCTTCTGCTGAGAGCTGAGTACATTCAAGTATCCTCTTCAATAATCATCTAAATTGGTTTCCAATGCATAGTCATTTTATAGTATGTAGTCTTCCTCTTTAGGTTCCTCCATATTCTCGACATACTTCTCATTTTCAATCAAGAAAATGGGATGGTAGTATTCCCTAAAGAAGTGGTTTTATTCGACAATTGGGTCTATTTCATCCTATGATTCTCCTTGAGCATAATTTGCTGCAAGGGTGTCCAAATTCGCTGCTGAGATGTTGATGCCTCATGGGGTTTTCTGCTCTCTTTGTTTTATCATGTGCTAAGGTTGCTGCTAGTTTCTGAAATTTGGACTCCTAACTTGTGGGTCCTGTTGTCTGTTTGAATTTATCATTCGGTCAGCCATCCTCTCCATGGTTCTAATTAGAGCATCTAGTTTAAGATTGGTGGAAGAAGAGGGTTCTTCTTTGAAGGTTACTTTCTTCTCTGGTTTCTCATGTTTCAATTGAGACTTTTTAATCATCAAATTTGCTTCCACACTCATTGCATTATTCTACATTTCTTCCAAAGTGGCAGTGTTATGCTTCTTAACCTGCAAATGATACCCAAATACAGAATATGCGAAGAAAAGAGACCGATAACACAGAATATGCGAAGAAAAGATATCCAGAACACAGAATAGTGAAGACTTTATTATTCAAAGAGTAATGTTCACTTGCCTCTTCGAGGGGGCAACCTCC
>APFE030712493.1:520803-561225 GCA_000404065.3 Pinus taeda
AATGGTAGAAATCATAAATCTTATTACCCCTTACTAAGCTAATTATAGAAATAAAGTATTTTAACTTAGAAATGAAATCTTACCTAAGATTAGAAACAACACAGTACTTAGTAAATTATACTTAAGTGTGTCATGGTATAAAGAGCTTACCGGTAGGATAGGATAATTAGACTTGTTATTATGTTCCTTAGTCCTATTATGATATATGCATGCATAGAGATTAGAGTGTTATTGCATATATCTTTAGCGTAAAGAAAAACAAAGCAAAAGTAGGAAGAACGACTATTTACATCGAAAGGATCAATACACCTGCTCTAAAATTTGCATTGCCCCTGTAGATTGTTTGCAAATTAGTGCTCATTTAGATCCAAAAAGATAACTACCAACAAAGGAAAGCAAGAAAAAAATTGATACAATGGGCAAAAAAATAAGGCTAAACCTCTTGAATTCATTACACCCTTGCAAGACATCCTACTATCAATAGATGTTTTTCAGACCTTGATAAAAATACTGAATGGAAGATGAAAAAGGTGTTGTCATGAAATAATTATTAAGACTTTAATTTCAGCTATGGATAAAATCATATAAGAAGATTCACTAAAGGTTAGTTTGATATTCAATTTCAAGAACTCCCTAAAAGGACAAAAGAGCATGAGGGGTCCCCGTGGTAATTTTTTAGATTGCTACCTCTATTTGATCCTAAGATAAGTACACATTTTAGTTTATACATTATATTTTTTGGATTGAGATAGAATATAAAAAAAGGAATGTTGCATCATTAAAAAGTAGTTTAATTGATTATCAAAGTGGTAGAATATATAGGACACTAGTGAGATAGGATAATCAAGTAAAATATATATGTGAGGGTTAAACATTCTCAAGGAAATGGAACAAGAAATTTCTAGAAACAAATAGAACTTGAAGACATCCCAGGAAATGCATAAAAGTGATGAATATAATAACATAGTGCATGGATAATTTAGTGTTGGGAATTGTGTCTTCATCAGAGTAAATCCAAGGACATAGGTATCTCCTCTACTAGTGATCTATGGGGAATTAACTACAACTCATTGAAACCTTGGGGATAAATCAAACAAGAATTCAAGCTCATTTTCTCATAACCTTCTGGTGGAATGTCTCGAAATAAGGGCTCCTAACCAAACAAAGGTTTTCATTGATGGCAAAGGGAGATGGGATATTTCCCTTATATTACATGTTGGAAACTACCTTACATATGATATGGTGGTTTCCACATTCCAAAGCTGTTTTGAGTCATTCCTATAGTACCTTATCCCCTTTTCCTAGAGAGTAGTCAAAATAGAACTAACACTCTTCTAACAATCTCAAGTTGTTCCATTCTCTATCAGATTGGGAAGTCTACATACAAGATATCTTTGATCTCCACATCACGAGTAGCTTGTAAATCATTGTTATTAAAATATTGTCTTTTATGTTGGTGCATCTTCAAGTTGAGAAAAGGAAAAAAGGAGAACCTACTAAAAAATAGATTGATCAGACAAATAAAATCACTAAATCAACAATGAAAGAACTAAACTTGAGGATCATGATGAGATTATATACTCAACAAATTTATCTATTATTGAATATATTTTATTCATGTTGTCTTCCTTGCAATGGAAGCAGTATATAATATGTAGACATTATAAGACTTTCAACAACTAAAAATATAGGATTTACTAAAAGATAGAAACCTTGTTGCTTAACTATCAATCAAGTAGAAAAATTGTATTCATTATCATTTTCTTTGGTGACTGCTTAACAAGAAATAATATGCATCTTGAAGGGCACCAATTATTATCTACATTGGTGTCCCTTTAAGTGATATATGATTTTAAACTAGATTAAAAGGTAAGAAATGTACTTTAGCAATCCATGCTTGAGAAAAAGAAAACCAGACACCAATTCGAAGAGAACACTTTCTCAAATGATATATCAAGAACACCTAAAAAGACAAAGAAAACATTTGATGCAAAGTTCGTCTTTTGGATTTGCTACCATTCCAACAATAGTAGATACTATTTTCATTCAAAATGGAAGGGATGTGACATGTCAAACTAGTAGGGATTCCAAGCTCAGATGTTTCCCGAAAGAGGTAAAAGAAAGAAGAAAAAGATAACCTATCCTTGCTAAAAAAAGCAAGTATAAGCCAAGGCTGATTGGGTCCTGTTTTGTTATAGGTAAGTGCACTCTACATTGTCTCTCATGGATGTTAGGGGATTTAAGCTACATTTTATACACCATTGTAAGATGGAATTTTCCCATGTTCTACCATAAAAATAACATGGCATAACCTAAACCAATAGGATGGTGAGATAACTGGGCATGTGAACATGGTGTATTTGTAACAATTTCTCACTTGGAAGGAGAGGAAAAATCATGGTAGAACGAATATTGTATACATGAAAAACATGGTATGTATAGTTATCCACAAATCGTATGGACATAGTCTATGTGTTGGTGCTACTTAGGCATCCATATTGCAACAATGCAAACAAGAAACACAAAATATAGATAGAATGGCTGATATAGATTTAAGGATGTTAAGAAGTATGACCATATCCTATTTTGGTGTTATAGCTCCACAACATCCCTTCTAGTTCAAGAGCAATAACTCTTTACAGTTACATAACTAGCAACACAAGGAGGAAGAAACAAGAAACCATACAAAGATTACATATCATAGACACCGCCTAAACCTAAATATCCTCATAGAATATTTCGCTAAAACATGTGCAATGCATGTAGAAACATCAAATTAAATTATATATAAATCGGCACATCTAACCCTATGGGCCCATTATTTTACCACTTGTCTAACTCTATGGGCCCATGAGCTTACCACTTGCTTCTCTTACCATAACCCAACATGCATGATTGAAAACACAAAGAAGAAAACTTTGATATTTAATATGTAGTTTTCCTAACCTCACCAAGAAATCCAAGTCTTAGGTAAGGAAAAATGTGTTAGTAGAAAATCCCTACAAGTTTGCAAAGGCCTCAAGACTAAGGACGACCTCAACCACCACAAATGCAACTATTTGAGAAAATTCATTAATGAATGCTTATATTTGACTAATTTCATTAACTCTATCCACTAAGCTTTTGTTATTTGGCACCACCTCCAATGTTGAAATCCTTGGGTAGAGGTGGAGCATCCTTAGATATCCCTCGATGGAACTAGAGAAAGGTCATGGTTTAACGACAGTTTGATGGAATTTCTTGTCTAAATCTTGGCATTAGGTATCTCATCTAAAATTTAAAATTTGCACTTCCTTCCTAGAATATGCATATATGTGAATGTAGTGATATTATCGTAAATATGAATATGATATTATATTCTCTACATGGAGCAAAACATCGTTAGTTACTAGTTAAACCTTGAGAGTGAAGAACGGAGTTGCTACAACTTTTACAAATAAATTAATATTTTGGATACAACGAACACACTTGGAGAGGATTAAATGATAAATTTCAAAAGAAGCTGAGGTGGAAACATGTGTTGCAAGGATAGTCCATATATATGATACTTATTGGGAAGGCATGCAAGGCCCATGTGTCCCTCTCCACAGACAATAGTTGTGTTTGTGAGCCTTTGTTAGGTTACGTAGTAGGCTTGTTGGACATGTACATTCCTCATTTGCTTTTCAATAACATATAGGCTCTATGTTCCAGATTGGCACTTTTGTATGCATAATAAAGAAAATCCTCATAATTGGGATCCATTTATAGTAAGTTTTGTGTGCCCCTCAAATAAATAGCATGAAATTTTTTCCATAAAGACACTAATTGTTACTCTTTTCAACCCTACAAAATTAGTCACTATCAAAATAATTGTAAGAAGAAGGAATCATTTTTGTGCTCTAAATTTAACAATTGCAGTGTAAATCTTTCAACCAAGTTCAAAATACTTCTTGGAGAAATCTAGGGTTGGATTAGATGAATTTTCCATTGCAATAAGCTGTTGTGAAAATTGTGGATTGTAGGCAGGGTTTCCTTGTTATATTTCTCTAGAAAAGTCCCTTGGCTAGGGATATAATGTTTTTAAGAAATGTGTATGTGACATCTCTTTCCTTTGTGATTTCAAAAATAAGAAGTAGGCCAATTTACACATATGAGTGTGATCCCCTATCAACAAATTTTATATGGAGTCCCAATAAGCAATGCATACATATAATGCTTTCAATAAAAGTTTCATCGCAAGTAAAATAATAGTTTCATTGCAAGTATATAACTAATATGCTAGGAGATTACCATTAAATATAAATGACACATAATTCCAAGCTTATATTATGTCATATTATGCTAGGGTATTATGGTAGCAACAGTGAGAGACATAAGTGAAGGTGGAAGGAATGGAGGAAATTGATGTAGTCTCAAGAGTAGTCAGTGAAGTAATTCCATAGCCATGAGCAAGACAGGACATAAGTACTAGTTACCCCATCCAAAAAGTAGAGACAATGTCAAATCCTTATTTTTCCATTGGGGATAAGATGTCTTAGAAACTTGTTGGAGACTTGGACTATGAAAATAAAAAATGATAGACCTATAGCCTTCATATGACAGTTCAATTTCCACGTATCAATACATCACTTTGTTGGCCAAAACCTTTCACATTCCATATGTAGTATAAGCCATCAAGCACACCAGATCTTCCTATTTAGTCATATGATTGGAGTATTATGGTCTCCATTTCTTTGTTTCACAAGATAAAAGAGGATAAAAAAGAGAGTCACATCTTTGGAGCTATTGTGTGGCACAAAGGAACAAGGATAATCATGAAAGGGCTCTAAAGACAAGTCAATGCATGTGTATTTGAATGAATTTTTCATATTTAGTAAGTGATTATTGTTATGCAACAATACTAATGCAAAGGCAGTGACGGGTTGTAAAGGTTTTCTAGAGTACATGCAGATATCCATGGGGTGTGGAGTAAGTGACAAGTGAATATATATACTATGAAATCAAGCATTATCAAACCAAACATACATTTAATGCCAACATATATTAGCATTACTTACCGTTGGAAAATTTAATACCCCCAATAGCTTTGCTTATGAATTTTCTTAATTTTAGTTGAAAAGGTAAAAAATAAGATAAAAGAGATAAAGGATATGTGATAAAATATTGTTTTTACTTTTAGTTTCAAAAATAAAATTAAAAGAGGAATTATGTTGTGATAATAATCATCTTAGGAAAATGTTAAAGGCCATCATGTTATATTAATCTTTAACTTCTACGAAAAATAGTTGAATTTATTTATTCCTAGAGGGGAAAGACAAGAGAAATCCTCCTATAAATGTCCAGAAGAAAAAGATAAATTGATAAACCACAATATTTTTATATGGTTGGAGATAAATTCCATAGTGTGGAATTTAGTCAAAAGAACTATAGGAGATAAATATTATTCTCGAATAAGTACCAATGGGAGAGAAAGACTTGTGGAACCTAGATATTTTAGTAAGATGTTCTGATGATTTTAGAACCCAAAACAATTAGCAGGATGATGCTAAGGGTTTAGGATGTGTGAATCCTAACAAATTCTAAAAGAAAATTTTAAACATGTTGGGGGGGGGGCGCACTGGATGTTGGGTTCAAGGTTGGGCGGAATGTGGAAGGAATTTAGCTTTTTCTAGAAAGGACACAGATATGTGTATGTTAAAAAAAATTTGTATCTTGAATATGAAGAGAATAAATATAAAGATAGAATATTTTATGTGGATTGATTGTGTGTTTTGGAGGAGAAATTGTACATGAAAGTGAATTGGTGTAGGAACATAGTTTTTGTAGCTATGAAATATTTTGTTGAACTAACTACGAAATTGTACAAGATAGAAAATCATTGATCCAGGAGGAAGAAAAAAAACAATAACCTTTTGATAGAGAAATGTTATGTGGTAATCCAAGTTGATTGCAGATATTGAACAATGTTTATGTTGTTATGAATGCTTTCTTAGAACTATATGTATAGGAAATTAACATTTGTATATATATATATATATATATAATATATATTATATATATATAGATATAGATATATAATTAAATAAATAAAATATGTAAAGGTTAGAAGGAATACTGAAGGAGAAAAACCTCCAGTAAACATGCAGTCCTACACGAATAAGTTAAGACTCGAAGAAGCGGTAGGTGTTCTCTATTATAGATATCCCATGGTTATCTTTGTACTAGAATATATTTTTTCAAAAGGAAAATATCCATTAATACAAGTACAAGATTATGGATAAACTTAATATCAATGCATCTAGGTAAGCAAATCTTACGATAAGTAGTGGCACAATAACTCTATATTTCCTAAACATTGTATACTAGATAAAGAGAAGTAAGGAATTTTTTATGTGTAAAAGAATGTGGATGCTAGTAAACATTGTGTATTTAAGTTTAATGAAATATATAAAAACAAAGAGTAAATAAGAGAATATATTCCTTATTATATCTATAGATCAAAAAGCTGCATATTTTGAGACCAAGATTCAGTGATTAATTGTAACAATGATATTTTATAAATTGGCTAAAAAAAATAACCATGTGATTTAAAGTTCAGAACTTGAGAAGAGGATTTGAGTTAGAGTTCCTTAAAACATTTTGCAAATATAAAGAATTGAAGGGTAAGTGTGAAAAAAAATAGTTTGATTTCTACATTTGAGTCTGGGGAAGTAGGAAACCCAACCTTTCCATAACCCTAATGGAGGAGAGGCCATAAGATTTAAAAGAAAAATACTTGTACAGTGGAAAGAGTAGATAGAATAAGAAAGGTTCTCTTGTAAATGTCTATACAAGGCCATAATAATTATTACATAAGTTTTCAAGAAAAAATATAACAAGGAAAGTGGGTCGTAACTACTACAGTGTCTGAACAGATACCTAAACCTTAATATTGTGATTAGACCCAATACTAGAATGAAAACATATTAAAAATAAGGTAGCTTAGCCAAACTATTAAATTTTTATGCATCCATCATAACATTAACCTAGAAGAATAAGGGATAAAGTGGAACTTGGAACCATTGTCAATTTTTTGCAACGAAGTGAAAAAACATTGTGAGAAATCCTTTGCACTATAAGTAGATTAATATACCCAAAAGAGAATTTAATAGTCACTAGGATCCATCAAACTATAATATATATAACTAGAAGCAAAGGAAAAGGTGGGTGCTAAATACCTTGTCAAGAGAATGATCTCACATATAGCAATGTTCATTGGTGTCTAGTAAAATTAGAGTCATGCAGGAAGCAATTTTTGAGGAAGGTTTTATATATAACCCATAAAATCTATGTCTTGATAATGAAACACCTTTTGTAATTTTGTCATAAAATATGTGAAGCAAGCTTCATTAAAATGTTGAAGAAAAACATACGAATTTTTTTAATGAATATATGAGTACATAACCGCATCTACCTTGTGAAAATGTACCATAGATCAAGAAGTCATGGTGGGTATCACATATAACTGAGAGCCTCAAGAAAACTTGGTAGAGATAATCATAAAGGAAAATCGGATGCCAAAAGCATCTTTAGTAGGATTTGAAATCAGAGAGTTGAGCTCCCAGCCTCTATCAAGACAGGTACAAATGAGACGGTGATTGCAAGAGCGGGTAGGTTGTTATTATAAACTCCAACCATGGAAATCTAAACTATCCCTTGTAAAATTTAATCCATATCATTGGTCTATCAGTGTAAGGCAACACCACATGGGATATGAGATATCCTTCCCCTCCACATATGAAAATCCACATGAACATTAATGATTTTTTAGATGGTAGTCTCACACTTTGGTTAGATTATACGAACCACTATAGAAATTAATACCATGGAAATGAAGAACAATTATTTAATTCCCTTTATAAGCACATGTGCACTATGTAATATTATTTATAGCTTCAGGCTTTCATATTCAGAAATACCTAAGGTGCAGACCAAAAGGTTAGCACTGGTAATGATTATGATACTCCCATTAAAATCATTTGAAGGATGTGTAATTTGTATGGCTATGGCGGTTTGAAACATAAATGTATTATAAGTGATGAAATATATATTCAAATACACAATTTAGATTCAATATAAGAGTAAAGTAGGAAAGTTGGGATGGATTGTATAACGAATAACAATGATCTCTAAATATAAATGAAAACTATGAAGAAGAACCTTGGAACATCATGTAAGATATAAATTTAGAAAAACAAAGGTGTTGATATGCCTTAAATTTGATAAATGATCTAGACAGTAAGTAAAACTCCAATGATAGCAAAGAATGGCAAGATTCTTTCTTTCAAAGATAGGAATATATATATACCTCCTTCTTTTTTACGTTTTAATTTCTACCTTCATACTTATGTATAGCTAAGTATTTAAATGTTGGCACTTATTTTTCAATATATTAGTTATGTCATAGGTGGTATCAGACCATTGGGTTTCAAATTCGAGGCCATGGGACAACCCAGAGTTGAAAGGTTTAACAAAATTGTTGTTGATGTTTATACAAAATTAAGAGCTACAGAAGAAAGTAATGGTAGAAGCACCAGCTAGATCTCCTAGAAAAAGAGAGCAAACCTGGCTGCACTTCGGAGATGAGGTGTCCAATAGTAAAGCAAAATCATAATGATGATGGTAGATAAGGTAAAACTATAGGAGGGATACAAGTAATCTAGAAAATTATTATCTATATAGCTAAAAAGAGAAAGTTGTATTATTAAACATTGATGAAGATAAAGTACATAAGTATGATTGAAGAAAAATCAAACAATGTAGAAAGATAATATCATATTAGTATAATTGTATCAAGTTAATCATACAATTTCAAATGTAATCAATATAGACAAAGATACAAGTAGGGAGGAATATATGAACAAATATATATATATAGTCACATTATACATTTGGTAAGCCATTATGTAACAACTTATTGAGACTTAGATATTTGTAGATGCTTGTATAAACAAAAACCAAGCCCTTTCTTGTCAAATATAAGTTGTTTTAAATATGAACCTCAGTGTTGGTCACATAGTCCATATGTAGAATCTATCCAAAAATAAGTATCTCTAGTTAAGATATTTGAATTAGGATAAGGTGATTAGAGCCATAGTCGGCCTTTACAAAAGGGACTAGACTAAAAGCGCAGAGAGCAATGAAATAAAATTATTTATGCTCTTTAATAATTTTATGGCTATAGCTTTCTATATACTTGCATACAAATCAATAACGTAATTTTTTCATTAGAATGACTATCACTCTTACCTTGAATAGATTTGTCATCTTTACATGTTGTTAATAATATTTATACTAGGAAAACTCTTGTTATGTTCTTGAATGTAATTATGACAGTAGCATTAGTATAGAAAATCGATATTACGCCTTGTAGGGAAATGTATAATTAAAAGAATACACAAGGGGGGCTAAAGCCAAGTTGGAAATTTACATAATTGTAAAGGTTTAATTAGCTAGAGACTCATGCACCAAATTTTGTGAAATACATACGGTTTTGTTGTACTTATGAAGGATAATAAATATTGTTGTTGTTGGTTTTATATATGAATTATTGTATCAACCTAATTTGGGTGAGGAAAAATGGTTAGCTATAGCAATACAAAGTAACCTCTACCGAGACTCATTATCATAAGGCGAATCTGGAAAGTGATTAGTTTCATTTATAATTAAAGATAATTAATACATCATTGATAAACCATAATGGTACTAGCATAGCTATAGAATCATAAAGAAAAAACGTTGAAAGAAAAAGGAATTTATCTGAGGGAGGTGGCTTTTTAGAGGTTGAGTCCAAGGCATGTGCATAGAAGTAATGGTCACAAGTAGAGTAAGAATAAGTATAAATGAAAGTACAAAAATAATCTAATAAATAGATGAAATAGAAAAATACAATTAATGTTGTACTATAAAAATCTCTTGATATGAATTGTGAAAATGGGCTATGTAAATATATAAAACAAATCCAATGAATGCCAGAATGCCAGATTAATCACAAGTAATACTTGGGATAGTGTATACATGTGGAAATTTTGAGAAATCAAAACAATAGCTAAATCAATAGAGTGTAGATAAGAAATGTAGACAGGCATAGAGAAAGGATTTTGTCTATAATATTAAAAAGAAAAAAACTTATGCCAAAGGTTAATTGTGCAGGAAACCCGGCATAGAAAAAAGTTAAGAATTGAAGCTATTTTATAAAAAAATAATATGGAAGTATGTACATAACAATCAATGTTTTCATTTTCAAAGTTCTAGAAGAACTAAAAGGTATTGTGTTGTTGGTCAAGAAATAATTATGATCCTTAAGGTAGACATGGTTAGATGCATGGTATGAAAGGATATTATGAATTTTAAGAATTCCTTCTTGTATGTTTAGAAGCACAACTAAAATCACTAGTGTACCATAAAGACTATAAAGGTTTGGGAACCTTCACTATGAATACGTTGGCTTGAGAGTATAAATATGTTTGTGTAAAGATTTCATCAAATTGTGAAAAAATTCTTTATTTAAGTTATAGGTGAATTATAACCCTAAAAAGAAAAGATGGTTATGTCTATGCTTCGGATCTACAAAAAGTTTTTACAAAATCCCTGCAGAAGGATATAGCATGCAAATAGAAACATATAATAGTAGAAATATAAGTCCAAGAACTAAATGGAGAATATGAATGATCAATTTTATTGATCAAGAACATTACACCTAATGAAGATTGATTACATAATTGGTTTTGTAGAGCCCCATCCATGGCATGGTTCCTTGTTCACCTTGCATATCAGTGATGTGTTTCTCTTTATCAATATGTGGTATGTAATGTGAAAAAGAGACAGAGGATGCTTGAACCCAAGTGCGAGCTCAAATTGATCAAGGTGGATATTGGTGTCCACTCACCTATTCCACATAAACCTCCATTTAATTTCATATGTTTCCTTGATTATAGAAGCATTTACTATTTCTAATTGTTTGTTGGGTCCAGAACATATAGAAATGTTTTGACCCCTTAAACGACATTTTTTTAGATTTTCAACAAGCCAATGACCTGCCTCAAATCATGTAGTCTTCAAAGAGATCTTTCCAATGAGGTATTTTATGTGCCAAATGAATCATATGACAAAGTTACGACCACGAGAAGTTGGATGCCGAACTAACCCCAACGAGGCCCACAAACTCTTGGCGTTCGATTTCCTGGGGTTAGGTTTTTGGTTGTTTAGGATTTCCCCTTATTGTTCTATAATAAAAATTCCCTTGAGCCTCATTGAAACACAGTTGAGAGGAATGTATTTGCCACATCTCTTCTTAGAGATAAACTACCATCACCAGAGATAGTTTATTTCCATTCTATATGTAAGCATATTTTAGTTCTTTGACATTAATGAAATGAAGTTTTATTTCTACTACATCTCATTTTTTATGGTTGTATCTTTACTTTGTTGTGTTCTTCTATAAATCTAGGTCAGTGATATCAAGTGGTTTGCTCTTTCTCTCTTTTACTTTTCATGTCCTCGACAAGGTTAGGGTATAAGGAGTTAGCGATCGAAGTAGTTGAACATTTGCAATACTTTACGATGACCTCCCATGGGGGAAGAAAAGAAATATGAGGGAGCAAGATATCCTCTTAGAATATTTCTCGAATAATCCCTTGAGTGATAGAGGAATGTGATGATGGATAATTTTTCCTAATTGCTTTCGCGGCTACCCACAGGTGACGCATATTCATCCAACAACCACTCTCGAGGTGCCATTCCATTTAAGGTAAAAGTCAACGTTCACATTCCCATATTTTAAAATGAGATAGATGCAAGTACCATACATAGATATTTAAATTTATTTGAAGGGTCTTTTTTGGTACATGAATTTTCCAATCAGGAAAATATTACTTTTGCACTCCTCAAAGTTTCCCACCATGTCAAGGAGTGGTGTGAAACCTACAGTGAATAGACAGATGAGAGTGAACCCTCATTATTTTCAACCACCCCAACTTGGAGTTCTTTCTAAGATGTCATCAACGAACAATATTACCCTACCAGGAGATATGAATATAAATACATAAAGTGCACCACGCTACAGTAGGGAAGGGAACAATACATGTCAGAGTTCACAAATATTTTTCATACCCTTTGTACGAAGTTGGTTATCAAGGATTCTAAGTGTAATTTGGTACTCAATTACCACGTTTTCTACACAAGTACATCCAAGATGAGACAGAGTTCCCAGAGATCTCCTTGTTTGGCATCAACTATCAATACGCTGTCAAGTTCAAGAAACATTTTCAACAGAAGAAACGAGACTTTAGATCTATGAATCTAAAGTAAGGGAGAGGTGCCCCAAAACTGTATAACAAAGGAAAAAGCCAATTTGGGTTAACCAAGGACAACTTGCCAAAGTTGCAAGCAAAGAACAACACCATGAAGAGTCCCACTGGAAACACAACACAAGTGAGTGTCGAGCCAAGCATTCACTGGTGGCTAAGCTGAAAGCTTCCGAACCAGATGCATGTTCCAAATCTGAGTTAGAACCCAACAAGGGGAATGACAAAGGGAAGTAGATTATTGACACTGAGCGTACCACTAGCGTTGCCAACAAGAAGATCTAGAATATTGAGCCTAAATATCCAAAGGAGGGGGAGTGGCTCTTCTAGTCACAGATGTGGGTGAAGCATTCTCCACTGCAACATCTTCTTGAAAACGAAAGCCAAAATAACTTGATTTCAGCAGAGCTCATGAAGTTTTTGGGCCTACAGATAACAGCACACCCACAACCATACACTATTGGGTGGCTTCACCAATGATGAGATCTTTGTGTCAGTCAACAATGTCACCTTCCCCACAACATCAAGCCTTCGTAGATGATGTACTGTGTCATGTTTCTCCTCTTAAAGTGTGTGATTTATTATTAGGCCAACCATACTTATGGAAGCATCATGTTGTCCATGAGTCTAGGCCTTGCATTATTATTCTTTCTCTCGGCAATAATCTATATAGGATACTAGAGGTAACACAACATTACACCATCTCTTTGATATTTGCAAAGCAATGTAGTAAGATAATTTTTGAGACCAAGAAATTTATCTTCCTTGTGATTTTCCCTGAGGGAAAGGACAAGATTGTGGCCACATCCACATCCTCCAGACAGGGTTCCTCAACATGGTAGTGGCATATAGACAAGGTCATGGTGGAGTACAAGGACATATTCACCTCACCCACAAGGGTACCCCTACACTATCTTGTTAAGCATTCCATCGATATGATCATAGCTTTGTCTCTACCAAAATGGTTGATCTATCATCACTCTATTCTGGATATCAATGAAATCAAGAGGCAAATTCAGGAGTTGTTGTAGAAAGGGCACATCCGGCGAAGTCCATCACGCTCTTGGAACTCGATTTTGTTGGTACAAAAGAAGGACGAGACCTGAATACTCTATATTAACTATCAGGCACTGAATAAGATCATTATCTGGAATAGGTATCCAATCCCATAGATTGATGACCTTTTGGTACATCTTAAGGGCCAAATATTTCAGTAAGATTGATTTGAATTATGGTTATCACCAGGTACCAATCACACCCTCTAATATGTGGAATACTGCCTCGAAATCCAAGGAGGATCATTTTGAATGGCTGGCCATGCATTTCAAGTTGACAAACTCCCCCGCAACCTTCATGAGACTAATGAACGACATCTTGTGGCTCTTTACCAACTCATTCATGGAAATTTATTTGGATGACATCTTGATCTTCAACAAGAGTTGGGAAGAGAACCTCCACATATTTGAGATGTCCTCCAAACCATGTGCCAACAAAAAATGTGTGCCAATTTGGAGAAATGCAATTTTGGTATGACCTAGGTTCAATATCTAGGGTACATCATTGATGAGAAGGGTGTGCATGTGGATCCATCCAAGGTACAAGTTATTCGGCATTAGCAAGCCCTAACCACTCTAACATAGGTCCATAACTTTCTTGATCTTACCAATTTCTACTGCAGGTTCATGTTAGAGTTCTCTCACATCACCTCGACTTTGAGTCAAGTAACCAAGCGTGGAGGGAAAGCAAAGTTATTTTGGTATGAATCCAAAAATAAGGTGTTTGTCGATTTGAAGCATCGCTTTTTCTCTTCATTAGTCCTCACATTACCAGGTCTTCAACAGCCCTTTGAGATTGAGACAGATGCCTCTAATTATGCTAGTGGTGCAGTTCTTACTCATTAGGGGAATCCAGTGGCATATCACAGTAAGACACTTACAGAAATAGTTTGAAAGCATCCCACCTATGAAAAAGAGATGTATTCCATTGTGCAGGTTTGCTAACAATGGAAGCCTTACATTATGCAGAAGGAAATAATCATCCACATAGATCATCGAACCCTATAGTTCATACATACATAAGGAACGTTGTAGAATGACTGCCATCAGAAATGGTCCACATACCTACAAAAATTCCATTCAAACATTAAGTACAAAAAGGGAAACACCAATAATGTTATAGAATTCCTCATCTAACCATCGTTGATGGCATTGACAATTGTGCTCAACTTTTGTGGACATGAGACTTTGGGGTGGCCCCTGTTTATAAGAGTGATCCATAATTCGATAATGCATACCAGATGCTCTTGGAAAGAAATAAAGTTCTTGATTTCACCTCTAGGGTGCACTATTTTTCCACCTGGGACACTTATATTTTCCTTTAAGCAAGCATGCCAAGATGATTTTTGAGGCACACTAAACTCAGGTTGTTGGACATTTCAGAGTAGAGAAAATAGTGGCAGTGTTATAGAAGTATTTTTATTGATAAAACCTTCGATAGGATGTTGGAAAGTACATCAGATCCTACACTACCTATGCCATTACCAAACTGACCATCAAGAATACAGGAATATATACTCATCTGCCTACTCCTAATCAGAATTAGGATTCCTTCTCCATGGATTACATTATAGGCCTTCCTTCTACTAAGCCATGCAATGACTGCATTTTCGTGTTCGTCGACAAATTCTCTAAGATGTCCATTTTTTATAGCCTGCAAGAAGAGTATCATAGCATAAGCCACAACTAAGCTATTTTTTGAATGAGTCTCGGTACAATTAGTATCTAACAATCCATTATCTCATATCACAACAACAGGTTCCTGAGTACATTTTGGTCAAGCCTCTGGTCAATGCTAGATACCAAACTCACTAAGTCCACTACCTTCCATGTGCAAACTGATGAGCAAATAGAGGTCATCAATAGGATTATCGTGCACATTCTATGCATTTACAACTCAAAATATCCATCCACATGAGATGAAAGCCTCCCTTATTTCCAACACAGTTCCAAAATATATCTCCATAGCTCAACTAGTTGCAACCCCTTTTAGGTGGGATTGGGATTCCAGCGACTATGTCCCATTGGTGTGTCCATACTATTTGCGACTACTCTGGTAGATTTGAATCAGGTCCAGGCTGCCGTTGATAGGGCTATAAACTTCATTGAGTGCATTGAGCACATCTAGTAGCTGGTCCATGACATATTGGATAGATATAAGGTTAAGTATGAGTAGCATCATAATCAATACTGAGTGTCACACAAGTTCCAGGTGGGCAACAAAATTTGGTTACATTTACACAAGGAGGACCATGTTGGGTCCCACTGCAAACTTTGACTTCTCAAATTTGTTCATTACCCCATCACCAAGGCTATATGGGATACTTTATTCAAGCTGACCATTCCCTCATTCCTTGGCCTATACAGAGTATTCAATTTGGACTGGTTTCAACCATACATTCCCCCATTGTTTGACACATCTAATGTTACTGTGTAGCTAACACCAATAGAGATTAATCCTAGCTACATCGAATAGGCCACAACTAACAGGATCATGGCCACACAGATCAAGAACACTCGCCAGTAGAGGATCCATCTGTATTATGTCGTCAAAGTAGGCCAACTCATTCACTAGCACAAGTGGTTCACAAGGGACCACATTCAACAACAATTCCTCACCTCATGGGCGCTCTACATGCAATGGGGAAAATTTATTTCTAAGGGGAAAGGATTAATCCAGGTGGATATTAGTGGCCACCTACCTATTCCACCTATACCTCCAGTTGGCTTCATTTTTCCCCTTATTATAGCACCATTTACTATTTTTAGCAATTTTTGGGGTCGTGAACTTCCACAGTTATTATGAAGTTTTTTTAGGCTAATGGAAATCCCATAATTTGTAGGACATCATGTATTACTCATATAGATCTTTCGAACGAGGTACTGTATGCACCAAATGGAGCTCATATGACTAAGATACTATTAGTTCCAGTCTTCACAGCCTACCACCAGGGATCAACATGAGCTCTTACTATGTCTGGTTTTGTTAGATGTTTTGCACATGATGTTTAGCATAGAACATGTCATACGTGTTTCCATAAAAAGGAGCTCGGAAAAATATTTCCAACGATATATCACACTCCCATAACTAGTTCCTGGATTAGAAGAAATGAATGAGTGATTCTTGGTTATGCATGTTTCGAGGTGAGTTGCTGCACACAATGACAAATTTAGTAAAAAATCAGTTTCTGAACTAATGGTAAGGAATTTTTGAAAAGTTAAAGAGGTTTTTTTTCATCACATACTAAATAACAAAAAAATCCTTCATTTTATGCACAGGTGCTACTATGTCGGAGATATACAGTGATATTTGGAGCCTACAGTAGAACAAAGAAAAGTTTTCATACTTTTTACTGTTTTAGTCATTTTAGTACGGAGCCATTTTACAACAAATGGAAAGTAATTTTGAAAAACCCAAGGATTTTTTTGTTTAGAACGAGCCATATAACAAAAACCTCTTTCAGTTTATTCACAGGTGTCATGGATTGGGATGTGTGACTAGATTTTTATAGCTCATTTTCACAAAATTAATTTTTTAATGATTTTCTGTATTAAAGATGATTTTGTGGAACATATTGCGAGCTACTGGAAACAATTTTTCCAAATTTGAGAGAGTTTTTTCTCCAGCATGACCTTATCTACAACAACCTTTTTTAGTTTTGTAACAGGTGTTATGGTTTAGGAGATATGAGTTCATCTTCAGCACCTATTTTCAGAAACTCGGCCCAATTTTAATGTAGCTAATTCTATTTTGAAGAAAATGGTTGAGCTCAATCCCTTAGTACAAGGATGACAAAATTTATATATTTTATGAATTTCATAGTGTAGGGGTTGGATTTTGGTAGAAGGTTGGACACTTGGGATTGCTTGGCACATCATTGTACATTCTATCTCTGCATTTTTGGCAAAGGAAAGACCAGGGTTTTGCAACACTTGTTGGGATCCATGTGGCTTTGTGTTTTGATGGTGTTTTTCTCTATGTACTTGTAAGTTCATTGATGGTTATGTGTATCATTTTCCCTTATATTTCTTCTCAAAATAAACAAATGAGTGATTAAAGTAGAATTCACTACACTGTTGTGCTCTGCTTTGAAATTTTGTTTAATTTTCAATGTTTTCGTCTGTTTGAGGAGGACTCTTGAGACTCTTTTTCCCTCCTTGGCAACTCACCAGTCTGATCCATCCATTCATTCATTGTAAAGCATCAAAACAATTTCCTTCCTTGCCCCAATCAGAACTCTGGAAAAATTGTGCCTCATCCTCGGACCCAAATTTGTGTTTCCCTTTTTCCAACACAAAACCCCCAAAAACTCAAATTAAATCCTTGCACTTCATACCTAGCTTAAGATTAGCAACTATTTCAGTCATCTCAAGCCCCATTGATTTTCTTTTGGTGAGATTGACCCAGAGAGAGCCCTCCCCTATTCTCGTAGGGCTAGCTACAAGGCTGAGTGTGGTTTGATGTGGACCTAGAAGCTTACCTTTCCAGCCTGAGGTAAATCTAGGCTCTAACAGATACGACCCCAAGAAGTTGGATTCCCAACTAACCCTAACGGGGCCCACAAACTCTTGGTGTTCCATCTCATGGGGTTAGGGTTTTGGTTGTTTAGGGTTTTCTCTTATTGCTCAATAATAAAAATACCCTTGAGCCTCACCCTAACATGGTTGAGAGGCATGTAGCAACCACCTCCCTTCTCAGAGATAAGCTACCATTGCCCAAAATAGTTTATTTCCATTTTGTATGTAAGCATATTTCAGTTCTTTGATATTAATGACATGAAGTTTTATTTCTACTGAATCTTGGTGTTTATGTTTGTATATGTATTATGTTTCATTTATGTATAAGTTTGGATCAAAAATTCCATTAGATGATAGTGGGGATGATGAAAATGGTCATGCTGAAGAATGGAGAGAAAGCCTTATATTTATAAGAAAATATTGAGATAGATTGAGAATTAGAAAATAATATAATATTTTTTACTAAATCAAAATCTACCTATTATGAGTATTTTATTATATTTTTTGATATGGAAAATATATTCATAATGGTCAAATATCTTTATTTAAAAAGTGGTTAAAGTAATTAACAAATACAAATGATTTAATAATCACTTTGTGAGGATTAAGACAAATATGAATTTGAAATAATAATAAATTATGATTTAACAGTTATCTCATGAAGAAAATAGGGGATAAATATGGAATAATAAATAAACAATTATTTATTTAATTAGTCTAAGGCGATTCAGTGAAAAATGATACAAAGTAATCTTCAAATAATTATGTAGTAATTATTTTTAGACAATATCAAATAAATTCTGATTTATTTAATTATTCTCATCGAGTTTTTCGATTTTAATGGGAAATAATTTAGGAAAATATTTCTCTAAATTATTTCCTTTTATGAAATTGGGTTTTACCAGGGTAAAACACCTCGTACATGGTGTATTTCGATCAACCTAGTAAGAAATGGCTAGATGAACATTTTGTGGGTGATAACAGATTGCCCCCCAACGCAAGAGTGTCAGGAAAAAATTGTATAACTGAAACAAATTTTAGTTTTTTCTTTCACGAGACACCAAATGGGATTCATACAAAGAGAGAGAGAGAGTTGAAGAAATTCAAGGCAAGACTGAGACTAGAGGGGCCGAAACATATGTGTTTGATAGAAGTCACCTTTTATTGGTAAGTACATAATCCCAAATGAGGCAGGGGAGGCATACCCATACGTGCCAAGATAAATGAGTACAAATAATAATTATGTGCCCAATAATGTGGGTTTGAGAAGAAAAGTACATTATACATGATATGTTGACATCAATGGACCAGAAAGTGATACAATGACAGCAGGAGTCCCATATACATAATGTGTCTGGAAAAAAAAGGTCAGGACTGGATATAATAATATTTTTTGATCTGAGTACATGAGAGATAATTCCTCCCAAAACTGAAAAGAGGGGGGGTTGCAACGAAAGAAGCCCTACTGAATAGGAAAGGGCTTTGAATACCCAAATGGGTTATATGAAGGAGACATGCATGTTGGATCTACGATGGGTAGAAACCTAGCCAGTCAAATCAATGGAATAATATTTGAGGTTGGATCATAATATGTTGTCATATAGGCATGTAGAGGGTTACTTGAAGGGCCACCCCCTCATAGGGTCTGGAATTTCTCATACATACCTGACAAATGCTGGTACAATTTGTTGGATCACTCGACTATCAAGTGTAAGACTCTCTATCGTGTGATAATGAGTTGGAGTCAAGCACGTGAGAAACAACCAAGTCAAAGGGAAATGATGATTTCCTTTTCTTGATCTAAATTACCAAACAAGAATGAAGGTTGGAAAAGAATTACAATTTCCTCTAGACCACTCTCCTAGAGGACATGTACTCAGGTTGAAAGAAAAGGGCCCACTAAAGTTGAGGCAATGGTGATTCCTCAACAAAGACATGAGGGAGATAGTAACATGATTGATGGAATAACACCATGGAAGATGATGGAGGAATAATATGAGTGGTGGACTAATGAATTCCCTTTTCATAGCATAATTTGCATGGTTGACATCGTAGTGACTGACTCATTCCAAAGGGGATGGTCAATTACTTAGATGGAGGATTTTTAGAGATAGGTTAGAATCTTTAGAGGCTAAATATGAGTGAAATGAGATGAATGCAATCAAAATATGGATGATGTATTGTATCAGGACTCAATGGTACTATGAACAAACTCCATTGATTCAAGGGTGAATCATATTTCATGATCTTAACAAAGGTATCTCTATGACTTTGCCACATGTGATAGGCCTATGATGTTTCCACATGGGAGAGGCTCGTATGGGACCCTAAAAGTGTGATTAAATAATGTTTACTCATGACAAAACTCTGCACCTAATTCTACAAGTGAAAAGGTGAAGTGGCGCCAGAGTACAAGTGACTCATATGAAGAGATTAAATCTTAATAGGTGACAAAATGAGATCTCATGGAAAAAATTGGCTTCTTGGAAAATTTTCAAATAACCAAAAAATGAATAGAGACCCATTATAGTGTTGGGTGAGATATTTCTAATGGTGTTGATAGCTTGTCAAACTGAGCTACGATTTTCTCATAATGGTCAATAGAAAAACTAGGGTTTCCTATAAAAGCGCTTCTTGCCCCAAAATCCAATCCATTTTCACAATCAGCTTGTTGGAGAATTTGGAGATGAGGAGGAGTCCCTAAATATTGGTGAGATCATATTAGAAAAATGACCATCATAATTTGGATCTACAAATCTTAGGTCAGTGGCCTAGCACTACTCATCAATTTCTATGGATTAAATTTTTGGATTATGGATTCATTTGGCTAAGGGAAATCCTTCCTCTCCTTGAGGGTCGCAGTGCACTTTCTGGGCCATTTTTTGCACCCTGGAGTGTAGGAAAGGGCTAAAAAGTAAGCCCAACATAGTTTTCAATGGAAAAACTATGTTCTAGACCTAAGGGGCAAGAAATTTTGGGGGTCTCCTGAAAGTTGAGGCTGAAGTCCTAAAATGTTTATTTATATGACTCTGAACTAATAACATATAATGGTATCTTGTAAGTATGGTAGAGTTAAAGATTATATGGTGGGGGAGATATTTTGATGATATTCACATTAAGGTTTAGGGGAACCAGGCTATTAGAGGAACTCTTGCCCAGTATGGGTTTCTCAAGTTCTTAGAGAACCCATTGATGAGTGTTGGTGAGCCACTTTAGTCCCATATTGTGAGCTATTGGCACCTACATAAGGAGGTGTTTTTGATACAGGGGTATATGATCCAGATCACTATCTAGAACATATATTTCTTTTTAGCATTGCCACCATTGGGTGTGGTGGGACAGACACATCTAGTGCTCCCTCTTGGGAGGCATATTGGGGAATTTTTAGATCATCACTGCATATCAAGTACTCAGATAAATGACATAAGATACATGACTTAGAAAGACTTGAGACATGAGCTACAACCACAATGTTGGTGCAAATATTGGGTAGCCATGTATTGAACCACATCACTGGAGGGCATGCGATGCTAGTAGAGAGTGTATTAGGAGAGACCTACAATGGGTGGGCCTAAATGTTGTTGAAGTTGTTGAAACATCAATTATGTTTATGGAGGTTGTTGACGAATGATAACTATTCTTTTGGGATAATTTTTTGCTCATTCTTCCTTGAGAAGATCCCCATCATCTTACCACATGTGCAGATCCATGATGGAAGCCCATAGGAGCCTAGGATGTGCCATTAGGGATAGCTGGTACAACAGGCCATAGGGGGAAGAGTCAAACATGTGTTCCAACCTGAGTTTTTTTCGTATTCGGATTAGTTTTCATTACACATGAATGACTATCCATATAGTGGTATGAACTTTCAGGAGCATCCTGATCTACCACTTCTGCAAGGATGAACATGGGGACTAGATGGTAGGTGACAGTTGCTATATTGTGATCGCATTCATTGTTTAGTATACAGTACTAATTTTCAAACTTGTGGCATGCATATATATTATTAATGAAATCAAAATAATATGTGGGACAAGTTGCAGCACCTGGTGCTATAGATCAAAGCAGATTGAAATCATAATATAGGCTAGATAGCGATGCATTACTTGAGGATCTATGTCATAGGTTCGACTTTGTACTAACCTGTGTGATAGTGCATGGGTGGCATGAGGTAAACGATCAGTATATAGATGTGTGTACAAGTCCTCGTTCTAAGTGGTGAGCTATCATTAGGGATGTAGCTATGGCTAGTCAGGAAGTAAGAGAATTACAAGCTAGGGGAGTGGTCCGATTAGCATTGGACCCTCCAAAGGATAGTGATTAGGAATATGGGCATAGTTGCCCCTGTTTTTGTATGTATGGTGATAGGGTGTTATGGGAATAACAATTGTATTGATTAGTGGACTCCAAACACTATATGATGTATATTTTGACACATAATATGGTTATGCATATTTTTTGATGATGATGTTGACCATTTGTTTATATTATTGGTGCCTTCCTGCATATACATGTGATAAATGAAAATCTGGAATATTGTTTGCAATGGTATCTACATAGTTATTTTGTGCTCTAGGAACATGATTGAACGAGATGGATTCAAATTCACATGCTAAAATCTTAACTCATGGATATTTTCTAAATAGGATATGATTATGCACATGATAAATGTTATTCAATTGCATGATGAGTAGAAAGGAATCAAGACAAACATGGAGGTGAATGATGAGATGATATGGGGAACTTGTTAAAAAGCCTACCACTGCATCAAATTCAGCTTGATTATTAGTGGTAGATAGGATGCAGATTTCATTGGAGGGGACTAATGAATTCAAAGGGGAGAAAATGGCCCAAGATTCAGAGGCTATATTCTTAGAGAACCAAGTCACACCATTAGCATAACTGATATTTGGTGTGGATGATGGATCTATAGGAAAGGCATAAGAAGAAAATGAATGATGATGATTGCAGAAATAAAAAATAACAAGTTGTATGGGCATAACTTATTTAGATAAAGTGCATTGCGAGTGTTGGGGAGAATCTCTCCCTTTGGACCCTCTAAAAGGTATGCCCCCTTCCCTAAGAATTTATGAATGGTGAAAATACCATACCATAATGGTTTAAATTTTCCATGCCCCAAGACATCACGAGCTTGGTCATAAACAAGAAGGAGATCACCTTCATGGAAGATGTGAGGACAAACTTTATGATCATAGTGGGCTTTGGTGCATTTTTTAGCCTCTTCAATGGTTTTCAAGGCAACATGACGGTATTCATTGGCACACTCTAGCATGATGATTTGTCGTTCTAAAGGTTGGGTGTTTGGGTGTAGTTCAACAACAAGGTGGAAGGGGGAGATTTCACACTTGATTAGTAAGAATTCCACTTTTCCATAAAAAAAGTTGAAATTAGTGAACTGAATGGTGGTTTTAATAGAATTTCTATAAGTGCACAATGTACGTAAGAGCATAAGATGCCAATTGGTCTTATGTTTATCCACCATCTATTGAAGCATAGTTTTGAGAATTTTGTTGACAACTTCAAATTGTCCATTTCTTTAGGGGTAGTATGAAAATGAATATTGGTGTTAAAAGCTCAATAGTGAGGATAACTTATGCCAAATATCAACTTCAAAGTGTCAGCCATGGTCAAAAAAAATTCTTTTTGGAACCACGGATCGAGTGATGGCATGGTTAATGAACAATAGGGTTGTGGTAGTTGCGGTGTTATTGAATGTGGGCATGGCCTCAACCCCTTTGGTGAAATAGTTGAAAGTCATGATAATATACTTATGGTTATTAGTAGATGGGGGTCGACACTCCATAAAATAAATGGCCCATTTGTAGAAAGGACTAACTTCAATGACAAGATGAAGGGGAGTGGGTGGAGCTCACGCTTTTTAGGCGTATAATTGGCAATTGGGACAATTTTTAACTTCTTTAATGAAATCACTAAAGAGAGAAGGCCAAAAGTATCTACCATGCATGGCTTTCTAGGTAGTGGCCATTCCAAATATATAACCACCAAAAGCACCACCATGATAGGCATTGAGGACCTTCTTAGCTTTAGCATGTGTGCGAATGAAGGGCAGTTCAATGCCATAATGATAAAGATCATCCCCAATGACGAGATAATGAGGGGCTTCATGTTGAATGCATCATCAATCATCAAAAGTGAGATGGAGAGAAATTTATGGGTTTGAAAATAGGAGAGGATGTTTCCATACCAAGGATCATCAGAGGTTACAACGAACAAATGTTCATGTGGAAGGTCGTTATTTACTGGAAAAGTTTGTGCACTAGGATGAAAGTGAGAGATAAATTCAACAAGGGATAAAACTTTCTTAATCTTAGGAGTCTAAGTGAAATTATTGTAGAATAATGATCTAATAGGCATACCTCCCATTAATGATCTGCCGACTCAATAAGAAGGCCATGGTGCTTGAATTAGTCTCAAATTTGGTGGTTCACGTAAACATATAATGACAAAGTTTCTAGACAGAGAACATGATGGATGGGGATAAATTTTCCTCATGGTAATAGGAAATAGGGGGTTTATTAAGGTTCTTACTGACATCATAGATGACGTTCTTACTTTTGGTTCCATCTTCCTATATTAAGACCCTCACAACTCAATAGGTGGAAGCTAAGACATACAACATGAAATTATTCACATAGTTAGGTGGGCTAACCAATGGAGAAGAAGTGAAAGCACTTTTGAGGTCATAAAAATACAATTCAGTTTGATCATCTCATACAAATGGAATGATAGATTATATGATTCTGAGAAACCTATCAAGGGTGGTGGCTTATTCAGGAACAAATTGACAAAGAAAGATGATTTTTCCTTGAATGCTCTATAGCTGGAAAATGCTGCGAGGATGTGGAAGTTCAAGAATGGTTTGAAACTTAAGAGGATCGATGGTTATTCTATATTTGGATAAAATGAATCCCAAGAGATGACTAGGAGGAATGAAAAAGACACACTCAAGGGGATTGTGGCGAATCTTATACTATTGTCATCAAAGGAAGATGGTGCACAAATCAGCAAGTTGACATGACCAAAGTTTGGAACGAGCTTTGAGATTGTTACGATATGCAAGGATAATGTGAGCTAGGTCATGAAAACAATAGGGAAAGGCACATTGAAAAGTGGCCCCAACGTTCTTCAAACCGAAGGGCATAACCCTATAAGAAAGATTTCTTCCTAAACTAGTAAAGTAGTCTTACATTGATCGGAAAAGAGAATATGTATTTGATTGTACTTAGAGAATCCATCCATAAAGGAAAGGACCTCATTTCCTGCACACTTTTCAATGATTTATTTGATGAAAGGTGTGGATAAATTTTCTTTGGCACAATCTTTCTTTAGATCGTGCAAGTCTATTGAGACACGAATGGTGACCTATTTTTTCCAAAATAGGAATAAGGTTGGAAACCAATGTGTACTCAACGGGATAAATGAATTGAGCTTACTTGAGATTATCAATTTTAGCTTTAATACCATGACATTTGGAAGTATGGATAGGCATTTTCTTTCACCAAAGAGAAATTGCATCGGGCCATGAGTTGATGTGATGTTCAATAATGGCAGGATTGAGTCCAAGCATCTTAGAATAACACTAGGTGAAAACATCACAAAATCATTTGAATAACTTTGTGTAACATTCAATTTCTTTCAAGGTACATTGTGCCCTAAGGGGATATTTTATTTGAACCATGGTTTATTCGATATGTTAATCTTGATGGTAGGTGAGAGGTTGTCCATATTACCTTCCTGAAAATCATCTAGTGTAGAAATGGTATTTTTGAACTAATGAATCTCATCATGGATGAAATATTTAGACTCCATAGCATATTGGTCATGGGTTTTCCATGGAATGGATTACGCACAGTGGCACATATCATCCCATGGATAATCAAGGGTGGTCATGGATTCCGTGATGTATTCATTAGAAAGAAATATGGGAGGATAGGAGGACATACTAAATGATGAAGATGAACTACCTGAAGCATCGTTGTGAGAGCTAATGTTCACATGCACATCATCAATAGGTTTCGATAGATGATTGATGGATGTGACATCCATTCATGTTGAGACGGAATTATCCTCTAAAAAAGGTTTGAAAGAAGCACAATAGGAAACTCCTAAAGATTTTGAATATATTGATCCCATGGATGAAAATTGGTAGAGAATAGGGGCTAAACTATCAATCAACTCAACATCATGAGGGTGAATCATGATGGCGGTTTGAGAAACCTCTTGTGTGGATGATGATCCAAGTGGATATTGGTGGCCACCCTCCAATTCCACTTGCACCCTCGCCATTGGTTCTTTTAGTTTTTCAATTTCCTTAATTGTAGCACATTTTATTACTTTTAGCAGTTTTTTGGGTACTAAACTTCCAAAGCCATTTTGAGGCCCTAAATGACATTTTTTTCGAAATCTACCACCAACAATTTTGTAGCTAAAATTGTCCTTCTTGTCATAGTCCTCAGAGATATCTTTCCAATGAGTTATCATGCACATCAAATGGAGATAATATGACCAATTCGCGACCCCGGGAAGTTGGTTGTCCAACTCACCCCAACGGGGCCCATAAACTCTTGGTGTTACATCTCCTCGGGTCAGGGTTTTGGTTGTTTAGGGTTTGCTCTTATTGTTCAATAATAAAAAAGCCCTTGAGCCTCATTGTAAGGAAATTCAGAGGCATGTATCCACCACATCTCTTCTCAGAGATAAGCTACCATCGCCCAAGCTAGTTTATTTACATTTCTGTTTTTAAGCATATTTCAGTATTCTCCATTAATGAAATGAAGTATTATTTATGTTTTATCTCTATATTTGTGTTTATTTATGTACTTTATTGCATTCCTATTTAAATTTGGATCAGTGGTATCAAAGCAGTCTACTCTTTCTCTTTTTTTCCTTGCATGTCCCCAACGAGGTCGGGATATAAGAAGTTAGGGCTTGAAATGGTTGAACCTTTGCAAGACCAACCTTGCAAATCCTGACGGCCTCCCATGGTGGATGAAAATAAAGATAAGGGGGTAGGAAATCCTATAAAAATCTTGCTCGAAGAAGCCCTCAAGCAACAAAGGAATGTGATGATGGACAACTTTGCCCAGATCCTTCAGCAGCCACCCATGGGTGACACATCTACTTCCAGTAGCTACTCTGGAAGCGCCACACCCTTTAAGGTACAAGTTAACTTTGACATTCCCATATTTGAGTGTCAGATAAATGCAAACACTATAGTAAATGGTTAAATCTGCTAGAAGGGTATTTCTCTGTTCATGATTTTTCGAGGCCGAGAAAATATTACTTTCACTCTTCTCAAAGCCACTCCCCACGTAAAGGACTGGTGGGAAACCTACTGTGAGCAGAAGAATGAAAGTATGACCTCATTGTTTTCAGCTGCACCCACTTGGAATTCATTCTATGCTATCATCAAGGAGTAGTACTACCCTGTAAGAAGCTATGAGGATCAATACATAAAGTGGACCAGGCTGTGGGAGGGAAGGGACGAAGACGTTCTAGAGTTTACCAATATTTTTCATACCCTTCACACAAGGTTGGGTATCAAGGATTCAAAGCAGCATTTGGTACTCAAATACTATAGCTACCTGCACAGGTACATCCAGGATGAAATATAATTCCTAAACATCTCCTCGCTCAACATGACATAATGATATGCCGTCAAGACCGAGCAAAATTTTAAACAGAAGAAGTGAAACTTTAGATTTGTGAATCTAAAGCAGGGGAAAGGTGCCCCCAAACTGTAGAACAAAGGACAAAGCCAAGATGGGGCAGCCGAGGACAACCCACTGAAGCTACAAGTAGAGAATAGTGTCGCGAAGCTGAAAAAGGACACGGGAAAGTGGTGTGAGTTCCATAAGAGCTCCACTCACAACACAAGTGAATTTTGGGCTAGGAAGTCACTAGTGATTGAGATAAAGGCTTTAGAATCAGATGCATGTTCCGACTCTCATTCAAAACCCGAGAAGGGGAATGAGCAGATTATTGATGTGGAGCCCAATGCCATTGATGCCACCATGAATATATAGAAGGAGGAACCTGAAGATCTAGAGGAGGACGAGTGCCTCTTCCACTCCTAGATGTAGGTAAAGGGTTCCCTGCTACAATTCATTATTGACAGCAAGAGCCAAAAGAACCTCATTTCCATAGGATCATGAAGCGATTGGGCTTACCGACAATAGCACATCCACAACCGTATAGCATTGAGTGGCTTCACCAAGTATGAGATCTTTGCGTGAACTAGCAGTGTCACCTTCCATACAACATCAAGCCCTTCACAGATGAGGTATTGTGTAAAGTTGCTCCCGTTGATGTTTGTGATGTATTATTAGCCCAACCATACTTGTGGTAGTGACATGATGTGTATGAATCAAGGCCTCGTATTTTTATTGTTACTTTGGGAAATAAGTTGTACAAGATACTAGAGGTAGCATCGCCTACCATCATCGCTTTGCTTACTACAAAACAATGTAGTAAACTCATTTCCAAAACAAGGAAATTTGTTTTCTTGATGATACGCCCTCGAGGAAATAAGAATATGGTGGCCATGACCTTTAGACAGGGCCCCTCCGCATGACAACTACAAATGGACAAGGTTGTGGAGGAGTACGAGGACATATTCACCTCCCCCACAAGGGTTCCTCTAGACTATCAGGTCAAGCACTCCATCGACCTGACCCCAGGTGTACCACTGCCCAATGGATCAATCTATCTGCACTTTTTTATGGAGAGTTATGAAATCAAGAGGCATATTCAGGAGCTGCTACGGAAAGGTCACATCTGATCGAGTTCATCACCTTGTGGGAGCTTGATCATGTTGGTACCGAAGAAGGATGAGACTTGGAGACTCTGTATTGACTATTGAGCGCTGAACAAGATCACTTTTTGGAATAGGTACCCAATCGCATGGATTGATGACCTTCTGGACCAGCTGAAGGGGGAAAAATATTTCAGGAAGATCGATTTGAAGTTAGGATATCACCAGGTACCAATTGAACCCTTTGATGCGTGGAAGACTCCCTTGAAAGAAAAGGAGGGCCTTTTTAAATGGTTGGTTATACCTTTCGGGTTGACAAATGCTCCTGAAACCTTCATGAGGTTAATGGATGACATCTTGCGACCAGTGACCATTTCATTTGTAGTGGTATACTTGGACGACATCCTGATCTTCAGCTAGAGTTGGGAAGAGCACCTCCACCGCATCCAACAAGTTCTCCAAACAATGCGACAACATAGGTTAGGTGCTAATTTGGAGAAATGCACTTTTGGCATGAACCAGGTTTAGTATCTAGGATACATTATTGATGAGTGTGGGGTGCATCTGGATCCAGCCAAGATCCAAGTCATTCCAGATTGGCCATCTCCAACCACTCTGACAGAGCTCTACAACTTTCTAGGTCTCGCCAACTTCTACAGCAAGTTCATGTTGGGATTTTCTCATATCACTTGGCCATTGAGTCAAGCCACCAAGGGAGGAGCGAAAGAAAAATTCTTTTGGTATGAACCTCAACAAAAGGCATTCATACAGTTGAAACATCACCTATACTCGGCACCAATGCTCGCATTACCAGACTTGCAACAACCATTTGAGATTGAGACAAATGCCTTTGAATATGCTATTTGGGTAGTCCTTACTCAGCAAATGCATCGAGTGGCATATCACAATGAGACACTTTCACACATAGTTTGAGAGGATCCCAGTTATGACAAAGAGATGTATTTCATTGTGCAGGCCTGTTGATAATGGAAGCATTACATTTTGTGGAAGGAAACGGTCATCCACACAGACCACCGACCACTATAGTTCATACAGACCCAAGGGAAATAGCAGAATGACCACCACCAGAATTGGTCAACAAACCTGCAATAGTTCCATTTGAATATCAAGTATAATAAGGGTAGCACCAATAGTGTTGTAGATTTCCTTAGTCAGCCACCGATCATGCCGTTAACCATTATGCTCAACTCTTGTGGTCACGAGACTTCTAGTTGGCCACTTCTCTATGAAAGAGACCCAACATTATACCACATATACCATACCCTCTTGGAGGGTTAGCATGTTCCAGATTTTCACCTTTAGGATGCCCTATTATGCCACCTGGGTCATCTTTGTGTTCCTTCAAGTGAGCGTGCCAAGATGATTTGGGAAGCACACTATAGTCAAGTTGCTGGGAATTTCGGGGTTGATAAAATGGTGGCAATACTACAAAATTATTTCTATTAGCCAAATATTCAACAGGATGTCGAGAAGTACATCAGATCCTGCACTGTCTCCACCATTGCCAAACTGACCATCAAGAAGCAAGGCCTATATACCCTTCTGCCTACCCGTAGTCAACCTTGGGAATCCATCTCCATGGATTACATGTCGGGCCTTCCTTCTACTAAGCATGAAAATGACTATGTTTTTGTGGTCATCGACAGGTTCTCGAAGATGGCCATTATAGCGACCTGCAAGAAGAATATCACAGTAGAAGCCACTACTAAACTCTTCTTTGAATGAGTGTCGGTACACTTTGGGATCCCATAGTCTATCATGTCAGATCGAGACAACAAGTTGGTTCAGTCTCTAGTCGATGTTGGACACCAAACTCACTAAGTCCACAACCTTCCATCCCCAAACTGATGGCTAGACAGAGGTTGTCAACAGGATGACCATACATATTCTGTGCACGTACAACTCAAAGCATCCATGCACATGGGATGAGAGCCTCCCATATGTTTAGCACAGCTATAACCGGGCTATCCACAGCTCGACTGGCCACAACCCTTTTTATGTGGGCTTGGGATTCCAACCACTATGTCCCATTGATGTGGCCATGCCATTTGCAGCTATTCAAGTAGATTCGGCTCATGTCTAGTCCGAAACAGATCAAGAAAACAACTTCATTGAGCACATCTAACATATCTACTAGCATGTCCATGACATTCTAGAGAAATAAAATGCCAAGTACAAGCAACAACATGATCAACATCAGGTGCCACACAAGTTTTAGGTGGGCAACAAAGTCTGGTTGCATTTGCAAAAGGAATGCCTTACCGAAGCCTATCGAAAACTCAAACCACTCTAATATGTTCCTTACACCATTACCAAGGCTGTGGAGGACAATGCATTTGAGCTCAGCATTCCCCCATTCCTTGGCCTACACCCAGTGTTCAATGTGGACCTCCTTCGGCCATACTTTCCACCATTACTAGAAAAACTGCAATTGATCAGATCATGGACACACAGATCAAGCACACTCGCTAGTAGAAGATCCAACTATATTGAGTTGTCAAAGCAGGCCAACTCCTTCACCAAGGCAAGTGGCTCACCAGGGACCAATTTTAGCAGAAGTTTCCTCCTCTCACGGAGGAACTCAATGCAATGGGGACCATTGCTTTGTAAGGGGGGAGGAATGATCCAGGCGGATATTGGTGGCCACCTGCCAATTCCACTTGGACCCCCACCATTTCTTCTTTCATTTTTTCAGTTTCCTTAATTATAGCACAGTTTACTATTGTTAGCATTTTTTTGGGTCCTAAACTTCCGAAGCCGTTTTGAGGCCCTAAACAATGTTTTTTTGGAAATCTACACCGCCAACCATTTTCTATCTGAAATAATCTTTTTCATCATATTCTTTGGAGAGATATTTCCAATGGGTTATCAGGCGCATCAAATGGAGAAAATTTGACCAAGTCAGGAACCTTGGAAGTTGGTTGTCCAACTCACCCAAAAGGGGCCCATAAACCCTTGGTGTTACATCTCCTCAAGTTAGAGCTTTTGCTGTTTAGGGTTTTCTCTTATTGTTCAATAATGAAAATGCCCTTGAGCCTCATTGTAAGGAAGCTTAGAGGCATGTAGCTGCCACATCTCTTCTCAGAGATAAGCTACCATCACCCGAGCTAGTTCATTTCTATTTCTATTTGTAAGCATATTTTAGTATTCTCGATTAATGAAATGAAGTATTATTTCTTTTATATCTCTATATTTGTGTTAAATTATGTACTTTAATGCATTCCCGTTTAAATCTGGATCAGGTGAAGCATTAGGGACATAACCCATGAATAGAGGAGAAGTAGAGTAACTACAAGAGACATCTAACTCGTGAAAATTGACTCCATATGAAGAAGCTATTTAATGTCAAAGTTATGTTCAAGAACATCAAATTCAAAGTCAAAATAGTAAAACTCAATAGTCAACTCATGGTTCTGAGAAATCAAGGGTCAAGCTTCTAGTCACCATGTTGAATCAGGAGGGAGAGACAAGTTGTAGCTTTTGGTTGGAGCTGTTGAAACAACAAAATTATGACAAGTGGCAGTTTATGCTTAGTTGCATAGAGACCAAGAGCAAGGCAACATGTGGCCCTATCAGAGGGTGACACGAGGCCTTTATAGATTGGCCAAAAATTTATGTGGATGACCAACTAAACTTGGAGGGATTTTATCCCCTGACATGCACTCTGAAAATCCAATTCATTACCATTTAGATACATTTGTGAATTTTAATGTAACCTCTTACTGCATTTATTTATGGTGATAAGATCATTGGTATGGAAAAAAAAATGGCAGAGCCCACCATGGTTGGAAGCTCCGCCATAGTTATCAACACATATATCGTTATCCACCAAGTTGTTAGCAATGCCTAGGGGCCATGCCATTTATAACATACATTGTATATAGTATAAGGTGTGGGGTGTTGTGTCCATCGACCCCGCCACCAAATCATTTCAATTTTTTTATATATCATATAATGTAACGAATTTCCACAAACCAACAGGGAAGTCGGTATTTGACCCTCCAATCTCTCAACTTTTATTATAAAATGATGCCAACACACCATAAAGGTAATAATCTATATTCTTATGCAACAAGAGGAGTTTTTATGTAGAGAGGGGCAACGAAACTACTAATATTTGGAAAGACATTTTAAGCAAATCAAAAAGCCTTTTTCAAATTCGAAACTTGCTACATGATCCAAAGATAGAACAGAACACAACAGAGTTAGTTTGGATTGTAGTTAAAATATTTTTATATGTAATTTTCCTATATTTTGAAAAAATTGAATAAAAATCCCTCCCTATTAAAGATCAGGCCTGAAGAGGTAGTCTTGAAGATAGTCAAACTCCTTTATCAATGTACTAGTGCCATTTTCTCTTATGTGCTTGGTTATTTCCCTTTATTTGCTTCTAAATTTCCTTTCAACTTTCATATTTCATTTAAATTAAGCTTTATTTAAAGGTGATTTTAAATACATACAAACACTTTTTGAAAAAAATAACAAAGAAAGTATCAATTTCATTCAGGATTTTAGATCAAGTGGTGTTAGATCAGGTTATTGATAGCTTGGTTTTTAGTGTGCATGGTCACCAGTTGAAGGAGAATTTGTCAAACTAGACATGGCCAAAAATGTGAAATGAGGAAGGATGAAAGAGTTGGAGTACGTCAACCATATCCTTTGATTGGAATATGTAGACGTTAATAAAATTCTCAAAGTCATAAAATATTAGTAGTGAACATTGTGTCTCAAGTTGCAAAAGGCCAAGAAAGGGAAAGTTGGAGAAAATTATTCTATACCTCTTGTAATCAAAATTGATGAGATGTGTGTACATTTAGAGAATACGTCATATGTGCCATCCACTCAAGATGAAATTGAGGATACCTCTTATATGCTAGTCATGCAAGAAGATCAACAAGAATCTTCATCTAGCAGTAAGGCATGCGAGATGTTAGGTGGAAGAATGAACACAAAATCTTCATGACATGCATGTGTGAGGGATGACCATCTAAGGTATAATAATGTTAGTTTTTCTAGCATTCCTTTTGAATTTAGGAAGATTAGCGATGTGAAAAGTTTATGTCATGGAAAATCATGCTCTTTTTGTGGGTTATCTAACAATTGTGTCATCAAGTGCTTTAAGAGAAAAGATTTTTACATGAATATGATGGTCATGAGGAAGAAGGGAAAGTATTAAGAAAGTATTCCATTTTGTTGTGACAAGAAGAAAGATATGAAATGATCTTTCCTGTACTTCAAGAAAGATCACCATGACAAAGAGCACTGCTAGAAGCTACACCCTCAATAAAAGCGTAATGAGTTCCAAGTTCAAAAAAGGAAGCGAAAGGGAAAGAAGAAAGTGGATCGAACAACACGGCAGAAAGATGGTCCTAAGTCCAAACGTGAGACTCATATTTTATCAATGGGGATCAATAGTGAAAGTTTCCTTCTCATGTCTGCAAAAGTGAGCAAAGAATTTGATCTGAAGCAAGAAACTGAGATAGTTGTAGCAGCGAGACCTAACCATGCTATGCTTCAAGAGATAGCAACACTATGACTTGAGGTGTTTTCATGCAGTCCTCGAAGGAAGTATAAACATATTGGTTTGTTTACATTAGTATCTTTGTTCTTATTATCACTATTTATGTGTTGCTCATGGCTTATGGAAAAATAAATAGAAACATAAATATGTGGAAACATGCAAACAATTAACAATGTGTTTTTAGTTGTGATGGGAGTTTTATAACTGATTGTGATGATACAAGTTCACAGGAAAACATGGCTTGGTGATACAGGATAGGTGGAGGAACATTGTCTTCACGTCAAAACCAGGTAAATCCTTCTGGTAGTCCAAAAGGTCTTAGTGGGGAGGAATGATCAGGAATGATCCGAAATGATCAATGAATGATCTTGACTTATCCAAATGGGTCCAAAAAGACCAAAAATTCAAAGTCATCACATTCAAGAAAAAACCCATTCCATCGCGTAAATCTCGAAAAAATGATTCCAACACAATTTGAACAAGAAAAAACTAACTTTGTATGAATAATTTATTCAAGATCAAAATTTTGGTCAACAAGGTCAAAGTAAAAGTCAAAATGGTCAAATTCAATGGTCAACTCATGGTTTCAAGTAGTCAAGGGTCAAGTTTGCAGCTTCCACATGGCATCAGGAGAGAGAAAAAAGTTGCATCTTTTGGTTGAAGTAGGTGAACCAATGAAATCATGACAAGTGGCAGTTTCTAGTTAGTTTCATAGAGACCAACCATAAGGCGATACATGGCCCTACCGGAGGGTGACACATGACCTTTATGGATTAGCGAAAAATTTATATGGACGACCAACTGAAAGTGGAGGGATTTTATCCTCTGACCTTCACTTAGCAAATACAAGTCCTTACCATTGTGCTACATTTGCGGCTTGTTATGTAACCTTCGTTGCATTTATTTATGCCGATAAGATTATTGGTATGGAAAAAAATGGCAGATCCCCCCACGTTTGGTAGCTCAACCATAGTTATAAACAATATATCGTTATCTTACGAGTCGTTAGCAAGGCCTACGAGCCATAAAATGAATAATATATAATGTCTATAGTATCATGTGTGTGGTGGCAGGTCTGTTATCCCCACCACCAAATCATTTAAAAAAAAATTGATATGTCATACAATGTAACGAATTACTACAAACCGGAGGGAAGGTTAGGATTTGACCCCCTGACCTCTCAAATTTTATTATATAATGATGTAAACATGCCAGAGAAGTTAGAAGCTATATTTTTATGCAACAAGAGGATTTTTTTATGCAGAGAGGGGCAGCGAGATAGCCAAATTTTAGAGAGACATTCTAGGCAAACCAGGAAGACTTTATCAAACTCAAAAGTTTCTACAGGATCCATAGATAGAGAAGAACAAAACAGAGTAAGTTTGGATTGTTGTTAGAATTTTTTTATATGTACTTTTTATGTATTTTGAAAAAATTGAATAAAAAGGCCTCCTCATTAAAGACCGTGCCTGCAAAGGTAGGCTTGAAGATAGCCCAACTCCATTATCAACATGTTGGTGTCATTTTCTCTTATGTGTTTGGTTATTCCTATTTATTTTCTACTAAATTTCCTTTCAAGTTGCCTATGTCATTTAAATTGTTTTTTGTCTAACGATGATTTTAAATACATGCAAACACTCTTCAAACAACCAAATAAGCAAGTATGCATTTAGATCGGGATTTTAGATCAATCCTGTTAGCAATGGTGATGGGGAAGTTCCAATATAAACACAGGGGTTGCAAGGGGTGACCATCTCAAGCATGGAGAGTGATAGTGGATGGTGACAGGAAGCGAAAATTTTAAGGATGGATATTTCTTTTAAAGCTTAGAAATCTTGGCGAATCTCAAATGTACATAATCTGCAATTTGTAAAATTGTTTCCATTGTTTTTATAAAAATATTCAAATTTTGACGATTTTTAAGGTAAAATAATTTTATACGATAAAGTTTTGGTGAATAATTTTCAAAAAAAATGGAAATTAATGAATTTTTGGATTTTAATGAGAAATAATTTAGGAAAATGGTTCACTAGATTATTTCGTATTGTGAAAGTGGATTTAGCATGGTTGAATTCCTCCTACATGGTGTATCTTGATTAACCTAGTAAGAAATGGCTAAGTGAACATTTTTTGGTTGATAAAAAAATACATAATAAATTGTATGCAAGATTCTCGTAAAGAATGTAAATCCCTACGAAAAATTACTGAGAAGATGGTGGAGAACCTTGTATAATGAGGAATAAAATATAACACCAACAAAGCAAGTACTCAATGTTAACATATGTGACAATTTGTCTAAATACACAAAACATTTACGTTAAGGAAAAACATATCATAGAGGCATGACTCAAGCATGAGCATACTAAGTGTTGTAACTTATGACTGTGAGTAAACTTCTATGGATATCATGAGTAGGCTTGGTGTTCAATATTGATGAAATTGTGGAAAAATTAATCATATGCTTACCTAGAAAAGATATTAAAAGAAAATTTTGTAAATTCTAGAAGGAACCTTTTATGATCTCCTTAATTGAGTAATGCCAAAAATTGACATACTTCTAGTCTAAATTTTTAGTTCTGAATATCAAAATAACCTGAAGAATGATGGCACAATGCATGGCTAGTGATATTTTTTTTCAAGAAAAGAGAAGTGTGAGAAAACAGGTAATTTTGTGATACAGAAGAATTGTCAGTGAAAACTCATTAAAATAATGAAGCGAAGTCTTGGTAAACCTGGATGGTATATGAAAATAATTTATTTAAATAACAAAAGAAATGCAACAATTTGATCCTATCAAATTAAAAATAATAGTGATAATGGTATTCTGGTTTCTTCCAGAAGTATAAGAGCCAAGGTTGCATAGAAGTAGTGGTAAAAATATTTACAAAATGATTGATTTAGACAAGCATGTGCAAGATGAAATTGACCAAGCCTAAAATTGAGAGTGGAGATAGTAATGTGATAGCCAAGTAGGTTTGTTCATCCCTTAGAAATGATGCACAAAACAATGGTAAAAGGGATTTGTCTTAACCATGACTTAAATTACACGTGTACTTATGTATTTAAAACATGATAATGTTGAGCATGCACACACACACACACACACACATATATATATGAAATTATGTTATGTTTGACATCATTGTAAGGATTCATTGGAATGGAAATATGATTGCTTATAGTTGACATGAAAAGAATAATATGCTGACAAAAAGAAATTCCTCCTGAGTAGGACTCTTACATTTTGATCATTGAAAGGTGATAAAGTGAGTATGACCTGGTTCATATGAATAGAGATGGTGAGGCCTGTGGAATTTATGTGGTCATGTGTGAAGTGTTGACTCATGTGTATATATGCATGTGTTCCACATTGGTATATGTGTATTGTTGTATTGTCTTATGCATATGTGACATTCTGAACAAGTAATTTCAAAAAGAAATACCAATGTACCTGGAAAAGAGAAATAAATCTTTGATTGGCCTAGCTCTGATGGATGAAAGAGTCATTAGATATGGATGAGGTTACATATTGGTGTTTTTAATTCATTGTAAGTTTCAACAACTAATTTATATAGTATTGTGCATAAGGAGAAGAATTTAGCTCACTTGGAATCAAAGTAACTAGGAGAACTAGATAATTGAGACGATTGTTAACAAAAGACTAGTTTAAGTTGATGTCATAGGATAAATAAGTAAATGTGCATTGGATTCCCTAAAGAAACCCAGTAGAATTACAATATTTTATGACCTAGAATGGCATAGCAGAAAAGGAACGCTATTGTGGCTAAGTGGTTCATCTTTAACTATGAAGAGAAACCTTTAAGCCTAGAATTTTCTATTTGAGATATTTTTCCCTTTTGTTAATTATTAGGAATCCTAAAAATATTTCCTAAATTTATAAGGATAGCTATACTAACATACCAGCTATAACAAAGAAAAAGTGTGTATGAGTGCAAGGGGAAGAAAGGACATAGTTTTACACATAAGAAGATTACATATAACCCTCAACAACAATCTAAAATGAAAAAGGATCAAAATTTAAAGAACGTTGCAATGTGGACTCTTGGTTGTGTGCTAACATAGAATAGAAAAGTAACCCAGGGTGGGCATAGCTAAGTCTACGTATACAGAGTAAACAACAATATAGATTCCTTTAATATGGATGGAAAGGGATGTTATCCTAAATTTTACTCACACATGACTAATGCATGTGGAACATTTGAAATTAATATAAAATTATAGTAATGCTACCCAACGTGACAAGACCCTAGTTGTGATTTATTATAAAAGGAAAGAAAAATAAATGGTTTCTAAAATATTATTGTCACTATGTGAATAGTTCAAATGGAATTGGTATTTCCATGGTATAGAGTTTATAGTGGGATCATGTGGCGGGGTCCATGTTATTTGAAATAACCATTGGATAAGTAAAAAAAATAGACTTACTATTATTTTTTATGTACCTACATTAACATTCCTAACCCTTATTGAGTGTTGGTCACTAACCTTTGTTGGGTACATGTCATTGACCCCTGTTAGGTACATAAATAACAACCAATGGTATTTGTTTAGAATGGATGAGAATATGTTGTAAATGGAATGTGGAATTCAACAAGGTGTGAGGTTTACTCCAAAAAATTGATCCACCAAACCTTTGTTACGAAATATGAAAACCCTAGTAGTATACTCTAACAAATTAACTAATAAAGAAACTTGGCGAATAATGAGACGAGACCCCTATGAAAAGAAATGAACTAGATGTGAATAATTCTTCTTTTCCATCAAATCTCCCTACAACATAACCCATAAGTAGTAATCCCATCAATGAAACCTCACCCATGCTTGATCCCTTTTATTATCAATCTTGCAATACAAATTTTGGGTAACATACCAGTCACATACCTCTGTCAAACCTCTAATTACCACAAGCCCAACAATACTATTCTATTCAGTAACAAATTTTTAGTTAGAAATATGGAAATACTCTTCACAACCATAATCATACCATCAATTCCATAGGGTATCATTACTTCCTATGTTATTTGTGGCCATATTCACATTGAGCAACACTTCACTACTTACTCTTAATGATGACACATAATAATTCCATAAATTTAGGAGAAATGATTAGAGACTCAATACTACCATCATTGAGCTAATCACTTTGGCAAATTCAGGTTATTATATCAATGTTTACGTAGATTTTGACCTCGAATTTGGATTTCAACACTCCAAAGAAAACTATTGCAAATAGGTCTTGACTCACCCCAAACTTCATTTCTCTATTAATATCACTTCATTTAGTGGGTTCTAAATATGATTGGAGAGGTTTCCTTCTCAGTCTTCATTAGTGGATTGGTCAGGCCAAAATTTGGATACAAATTAGTCCCTGTATTAGCCCATTAGACAACTTTAGAACTTGATCATGCTTAGCTTCAAAAATTCCTTTGCTTGTTTCCCTTACATGGATTTGAAAAGTATAAAATCATGTATTATATTAGGCTGATGATATACCTAATAACCACCCAAATTGTAATCAATAAATGACCTCATACATGTCCTTTGAATATTCTGAAACATAGTTGAAATGAGCCTCAAAAAGAGGGCCAAAATAGAACCTCATAATTGGACAAAATCAGCTTGAAGAAGTCTCATAACTACTTCAAACTTGAACTTAACACACCTCTGACTCAACCAAATATATGCCATAAAGAATGACCTCAGGAGGGTCAAAAGTTGTGTTTAGAGCAGGCCAAAATCGGAGCATCAAAGGGATGAAATTTGCCTCATATCAATGATATTTTTTTAGTGAAAACACCTCCACAAGAAATATAAAACCATGAAGCCGATAACCCATAGAACCTCAGCCTCCAACATATATTTTTTATTACCCTAGACTAAGCGATTAAATGCTTAAGATTGGTCTGTAAATTGATGTTTTTTGAAGGAGAAACAAGCTCTTTTATATAGTTTAAGGAGGGATGTAGAAGGGGGGTTGACTAGCCCTTAAACCATGGAGCCAACTAGTATATAAGAAAGAACAAATTCATAAATTTAAATAGTCATGCAACTAACCTTATTCTTCTTTGGAAATCGTTTTTAAAGAAACAAAATTCTCCTTTTGAGGCTGATTTTTAATAGCCAATACCAATAAAGTTTTATTCAACTTTCTTAAATACTCATCCA